>JAREIK010000504.1:33873-61024 GCA_029783825.1 Sapria himalayana
TTCTATATATCTATCTATCTATCTAATTATCTGTCAATATGGTCTATATGTCTATATGTCAATCTGTAAATATGTTTATCAGTTTATATATTTATCTATCTACTTGTCTATTTGTCTATCTATCTATATATTTATCTATCTTTCTTTTTATATGACTATTTGTCTATTTGTCTATCTATTTATCTCTTTGAAGGCCTATCTCTTGGTATCTATCACTTTTCTACCTATCTATCTATCTGTCTTTCTTTCTTTCTGTCTATCTATCTGTTTGTCTATCTGTCTATCTATCCTTCTAACTATATGTCTATCTTTCTATCAATGTTTCTATCTATCTATATATATATATATATATCTATCTATCTATCTATCTATCGATAGAACTTTTCTGATTTATTTATCTATCTATATATCTATCTATCTGCCTATGTGGTTTTTGGGCATCTATCTATCAATCTATATCTGTCTATTTGTCTATCTGTCTATCTGGCTATCTAGCTCTATCTGATCACTATCAAACTGCCTATCTATCTATCTGTCTTTCTAGCTATTGGGCTAGCTTTATATCTGTATATCTATCTATCAAACTATCTATATATCTTTTCTATCTATATGTATATCTTCTATTTGTATATATGTCTATTTATCTTTATATTATCTATCTATTTATTTATTATCTGTCTATCTAGCTATATATCTTATTTGTCTATTGGTCCATCTATCTATCTAACTATCTATCTATCTGTTAATCAATCAATCATCTATCTGTCTAGAGTCTATATAGATCTTGCTATTTGTCAATTGGTCTATCTTTATATTGTTGTATCTGTGTTTCTATTTATCAGTTTATATCTTTATCAATCTACTTGCATATCTGTATATCTATCTGATCTATCTATTTGTCTATCTGTCTGGTCTATTTTATCTATCTGTCTATATCTATCTTACTAAATGTCTATGTATCCGGTGTCTATCCTTTATCTGCCTATCTATAGATTTATTAATCTGTTCTATCGGTCTGTTTGTCTGTTTGCCTTTGTATATGTATATGTGGCTATGCGTCTATGTGTTTGTCTATCTATCTGTGTTTCTATGTGTTATACTGTTTGTCTCTATTTAAGTATATGTGTGTATATCTATTTGTATATGTGTCTGTCTATTTTTCTGTGTGTCTATCTGTCTATATTTTTATCTCTCTATGTGTTTGTCTGTTTGTCTATCTATATGTCTGTCAATCAATCAATCAAACTTTCTCGATATCTATCAATTTATTTATCGATCTATCTATCGATCAATCTATTTATTTATCTATTTATATTTTTACCTATATACAAATCTATCTATCTATCTATCTTCTTATCTGACTAGTTGGATTTCTATTTATAATCTATCCTATCTATCTGTCTATCTAACTATCTCACTATTGGCTATCTGTTATCTATATATCCTATTGTCTCTGCAATCCATCTTCTATAAATCTATCTATCTATAGATCTCTCTCTCTATCTATCTATATATCTATCTAACTATATGTCTATCTATCTGCTTGGTATCTATCTATCTATTTATCTATCTATCTGCTTGGTATCTATCTATCTATCTATTTATCTATCTGTCTTTTTGTCTATAGTCAATCTATTTATCTATCTATCTATTTGTCTATCTATTTATCTTTCTATCTATCTTTTTGCCTATCTGCTATTTATTAATCTATGAATATGTATATCAATCTTGTTTGATTCTATCCATCTGTCTATCTGCCTATCTGTCTATCATTCTATCTGTCTATCTATCTATTTATTTATCTGTCTATCTGTGTATCTGTCTATCTATCTATCTGTATATCTATCTATAAGTCTATCTGTCTTTTTTTATATCTATGTATAAGTCTATATGTATATCTATCTCTATGTCTATCTATCTATCTATTTGTCTATCTGTCTATTTACATATTTGTTTTTATCAGTATCTATCTACTTTTCTATTTGTCTATCTATCTATCTATTTGTCTATCTGTCTATCTTCCTCTGTCTATCTTCTATCTACCTTTCTATCTATCTATCAATTTTTTGTTTTGCTGTATGTCTGTCTTTTTATCTATTTGTCAATATGTGAGTCAATCTTTCTAACTAACTAACTATCTATCTCTCTATCTCTATATACATCTATCAATCGGTCAATCTATTTATTATCTAACTATCTACTTATCAATCTATTTATATATCTATCTGCCTATGTAGCTATCAGGCTATCTGCTTATATATCTATTTGTTAATCTGCCTATATTGCTATCTGTCTATCACACTATCTATCTATCTATTAAACTATTTATCTATCTATCTATATGTATATCTATCTATGTGTCTATCTGTCTATATGTCTATTTATCAATCTGTCTATCTAACTTTCTGCCTATCTATCTTTTTGTTTTCTATCTATCAAACTTTCTGTCAATCTTTTAATTTGCCTATTTATCTATCTTTATGTTTATGTATGTATGTATCTAACAATCTACCTGTCTATCTGTCTATATATATGCCAATATATATGACTATTTATCTATATATATATATATATCTATCTATCTATTTTTAAGATAATCTTTCTATCTGTGTATGAGTCTATCTGATTATCTATCTATCTGTCTATCTATCTATCTATATATATATATATCTATCTATCTATATGGTCTATTTGTCTATCTGTCTATCTGTCTATCTGTCTATTTGTCTATATGTCTATCTATCTATCTATCTGTTTATCAATTTATATCTATATAAATATACTTATATATTTATATATCTATCAATCTATTTGTTACTATGTCTATCTATCTATCTCTTTCTGTTTATCCTCTATCTACCTATCTATCTATGTTTCTTTCTATCTATTTGTCTCTCTATCTATCTATTTGTCTATAGGTATATCTATCAATCTGACTATCTGTCTATCTATGTATATGTTTATCTACTTATTTATCTATCTACATGTCTACCTATATCTCTATCAGTCTATATGTCTATATGTATATGTGTCTATATGTCAATTTGCATATTTATTTTTGTATCTATCTATCTATCTTTCTTTCTTTCTATTGGTTTATTTGTGTATCTGACTATCTACCTATAATTATATATACTATCTGTCTATCCATCTCTCTATCTATATATCTGTATATCTGTCTATTTGTCTATCTATTAGCTGTCTATCTATATATCTACCTATCTATCTAACTAATTGTATATCTTTTTATCCGTCTTCTATTTATCTGTCTAATTGTATAACTATCTATTTGTCTATCTAGTTATCTATCTATATGTATATCTATCTATCTTTTTATCTATCTTTCTGTGTATCTATCTATTTTTCTATCTATTTATCTATCTATATGTCTATCTATCTATATATCTGTCTATCTATCTATCTGTCTATCTATCTATCTGTATATCTGCTTATCTGTCTATCTAACTATCTATCTATCTTCTCTATATATATCTAAATGTCTTCTGTCGATCTCTTTATTTGTCTATCTATTTATCTGCATATCTGTCTAACTAACTATCCATCTTTTTTCCTTTCTATATTTCTATCTAGCTATCTGCCTTTCTGCCTATTTACCAATCTATCTATCTGTGTATCTTCTATTATATGTCTATATGTCTTTCTATCTATCTATCTGTCTATCTTTCTATCTGTCTATCTCTCTATCAGTATGTCTGACAATCTGTCTATCTGTCAATCTATATATCTACATATCTACGTATATGTCTAGCAGTCTATATGTGTATATGTCTATTTGTCAAAATGTCAATCTACCTATTTAAGTTTCTATCTGTCTATCTCTCTATTTATATGTCTATCTTTATATCTATCTATCTATGTATATGATTATGATAATTTATATGTCTCTCTCTATATATGTCTATATGTATATCAATCTATCATTCTATAGTCTGTCAATATGTTTGTCTTTCTTTCTATCTATGTAAATATCTATCTATCTAAATATCTATCTATCTTTCTATGTATCAATTTGAATATCTTTCTATGTTTATATCTATTTATCTATCAAACTGTCTATCAGTCTATCTTTTTTATCTGTTTATCTTTCTATTTGTCTATTTGTCTAACTATATATATATATATATATATATATATCTATCTATCCATCAATTTATCTACCTATCTTGCTATCTGGCTATCTGTCTATCTAGCTATCTGACTATCTATCGATCTGTCTAACTACCTACCTATCCATCTATCTATCTAACTATTTGTATATCTACTATCAATCTATCTATTTGTAAATTAGTCTATCTGTCTATCTGTCAAATAATCTTTCTATCTATCGTTAATCTATCTATCTATCTATTTATCTATTTATCTATCCATCTATCTATCTATCTATCAAACAACTGTCTATCTGTCTAAATGTCGATTTGTCTATCTGTCTATCTGTCTAAATGTCGATTTGTCTATCTATCTATATGTCTATCTATCTATCTATCTATCTATTTGTATATCTATATATTTTTCTAACTATATATCTATCTTGTTGTCTATGTGTCTACATGTCTATCTGTGAATATGTCTATCTATCTATTTATTAATATATTTTTCTATCTATCTATATATATTTCTATTTGTCCATCTATCTATCTATCTGTCTGTCTATCAATCAATCTATCTGTTTGTCTATCTATCTATCTATCTGTCTGTCTATCTGTTAATATATAAATCAATCTATTTATCTATCTTTTTTATCTATCTCTTTATATATCTATCTATCTAACTGTCTGTCTATCTATTTATTTGTCTATCTATTTGTCTATTTGTCTATCTGTCTATTTATCTAATTATCTTTTGATCTTTCTCTTTGTCTATCTATCTATCTCTCTATCTGTTTATTTATATATCTATCTATCTATCTATCTATCTGTCTGCCTATATGTCTATCTATTTATTTGTCTATATACCTCTCTATTTGTCTATATGTCTATCTAACTATCTATCCATAGGACTATTTTTCTATCTACCTATCTTTCTATTTATCTTTCTACCTATCTATAAATCTATCAATAAGTCTGAATGTCTATGTGACTATCTGTTAATCTATCAATATGTCTATATATCTATCTGTATATCTATCTATTTGCCTATATGTCTATCTGTATATCTTTCTATCATTCTATGTGTCTATCTAATTATCTAACTATTTATATCTATGTGTCTATCTGTCTATCTATCAGTATGTCTATGGGTCTATCTATATATCTTTTTGTTTATCTATCTTTCTATATATCTGTCTATCTATCTATAAGTGTATCTTTCTATCCGTCTTTTATTTATCTGTCTATTTGTCTATCTATCTATCTGTAACTCTGTTTCTCTATGTATCAGTTTATCTATCTAGCTATCTATCTATCTTTCTATCAATCTGTCTATCTATCTAGCTATCTATCTATATATCTTTCTTTCAATTTATCAGTCTATCTGTCTATCTCTCGATATGTCTATCTATCTATCTATCTATGTATTGGTATAACTATCTATTTGTATATCTGTCTATATGTCTATTTGTATTTCTATTTAATAGCCTATTTGTTTATATGTTTATCTATCTATCTATCTAGAATTCTATCTATCTTTCCGTATATTTGCCTATCTAATCTATCTATCTATCTGTCTCACTAACTATTTGTATATCTATATATCTTTCTATATATCTCTATGTCTATCAATCTATCTCTCTATCTGTCTATATGTTTATCTGTCTATTTGTTTATCTATTTATTTACCTATCTAAGTAACTTCCTATCTGTCTATCTTCCTATATATCTCTCTTTCTATTTATCTATTTACCTATTTGCTATCTTTCTTTTTGTCTATCTAGTTTTTAGTCTATCTATTTATTCGTTTATCTATCTGACTATCTGCCTATATAGTTATATGTCTGTCTGTCTTTCTATCTATTTGTCTGTCTGTCTTTCTATCTATTTGTCTGTCTGTCTATCTATCTGTCTGTCTGTCTGTATATCTATCTATCTGTCTATCTATCTATCTATCTGTCTGTCTATCTATTTATCTATCTATCTATATATCTTTTTATCTGTATGTCTATCTGTCTTTCTATCTATCTGTCTCTCTCACTACAAGAAAATATCAATTTAGCTAGGGAGCAATCCCTAGCTAAATTACAAAGGATTAGCTAGGGAATAATAAGGGAATTATGATTTTTCTTTGAAAAAAAAATAGCAACGAATTAGAGAGGAAAAATTTTTCATAAATTATGCTCAAGAAAAGCAGGGGATTTAACGACTGATTTAGTGACGGATTAACGATGCAAATTTTCGTAAATTTCGCTCAATAAAAGCGGAGATTTTAGCGATGGATTTAGCGATGGATTTAGCAACGGATTTGCAACAAAAAAATTTCGTAACTTCCGCTCAAGAAATGTGGGGAATTTACCGACGGATTTAGCGATGAATTTTCCCTTACTAATAAAATTTTTGATTTAGCGATGGATTTAGTGACGGATTTTCCCTTGCTAATAAAATCTTTGATTTAGCGACAGATTTTCCCTTGCTAATAAAATCATTAATTTAGCAACGAATTTAGCGACATATTTTTCTTTCCTAATAAAATCCTTGATTTAGTGACAAATTTAGCGAGGATGTTTCTTTACTAATAAAATTCTTGATTGAGCGACGAATTTTCCCTTGCTAATAAAATCTTTAATTTAGCGATGGATTTAGCGACGGATTTTCCATTTCTAATAAATTTATTAATTTAGCGATAGATTTTCTCTTGCTAATAAATTCCTTGATTTAGCTATAGATTTAGCGATGGATTTTTCCTAACTAATAAAAATAGTAATTTAGCTATGGATTTACAATGGATTTTTCCTAGCTAATAAAATCATTATTTTACTTACGGATTTAGCGAGCGAATATCCCTAGCTAATAAAATCCATAAAATAGTGATGGATTTAGCGACGTAATTTTCCTAGCTAATTATTAGCGACATATTTTTCCTAGCTAATTAGATCCCAACATAATCTGCCACTTATATTTTCGTAATTTCTAACCAAAGAAAACCAGAAAATTTAGCGATGAAATTTCCAAAGATAATTATTAGCAATGGATTTTTTTCTAGCCAATTTAAATTCATCACTAAATAATTATCTGAATTTATTTTTTTATTAGTTTATACAATTAGAATCGTTAATTCTTTAAATATATTTTATTTCAAAATATATGCATTTAACTATGATTTTTTGTAGGTATTTGGATTAGTTATAATTTTTGTTGCTAATCTTCAATGATATTTTTTAAGTATTATTTATTTTAATATTTTATATAATCTTGTATATTAAAGGTATGTCATGGTCTATATATGAGCGAACCTTGAATTACATAATCTTCTCATATAATAATTTAAATTTGATATTATAAAAAAATAATAAATATATAATACTAATAAAAATGTATATTAAATATGATTAAAATAATATTTTTTGTATATAATTTAATTAAAATATTATACTTAATTTTATCTGAAATATTTATTTATGATATATAAATATTTGTTTTACAAAACATTATATAATTTATTATATAATTATAATATTTATAAAATATTTTAATTAAAAAATAAAAATAAATAAAAATTACAACTAATAAAAAACTAAAATAAACAATTGTTTGATTAAAAAAATTTATAAAATTAAATGAATAAACGAATAAATAAGTAAATATATATAAAAATAAAAGTATAAAATAATATTTTTATTATTATATGAATTTTTTAAAAATATAATGACTAAAAGATTTTAAATTTTTGAATCATAAAAAAATTGTTTAATTTTTCATAAAATTTAAAAGAAAAAAAGTTGATATTTTAAGATAAATATATTGTTGTTTTAATTACATCAAAAAAATTTTGATGTTTTAAAATTAATATTTCAATGTGGTTATTAAATCAACACTTCGAACATTAAAATTTATAATGATTAAAAGATTCAAATTATATGCTTTTATAATTTTTTCATATTATATTAATAAAAAATAAATTGAATTCTTATAGATTTATAACCATAATATATGTGTTTGTTTGTGTGTCTGAATAATTTATTATTATATAATATTATTTTATTTATTTATTAAATAATATTATTTATGGTTAAATAAAGATCTATTTCTATTATTTTATTTAAATTATTTATTTTTTATAATTTTATTTTAGTGTTATTTTTTTATATTTTATTTTATAACAGTTTAGTATACATATATAAGGTTTCATAAAAATGCTTTCTATCAAAAAACAGAGCCCGCACTTCAAACTGCAGCGTTTAATGGTAGCAATAACAATGTTTTAGGGTTCTCACCGGAGATCTACAATGTCATAGCTTACGGTGTTGTTCATATAGACATGAGAATAATGCTAGCAAATTAGGCTCCCATCTACAGGCTCTTCGTGTGGGTGAAACCCCCTCTTCTGGCAATTTCGCATCATGGATATTCCGGTAGGCTCAGATAGGTAAAAGATGTTGTGTGGACAAGATTCATCAGTGGGGGCCATGACAACAACTATTGCTTCAGGCAACATAATCTAATACGGGTAATGAGTGTGCAAATCAACTGATGACATGAAGCAACTCTATGATGGATGCGTATGAATCCAACCAAGAGGAAAGAGTGACAATCTGTCATGGACTTCAAATATTTCTTCTCCACTCAAAATTCAGGTTTATTTTCTTCCACTTGACTTCGAAATTCAAGTTAAAATATTTCCAGCTCACCTAATACATGTAACAGTCTATTTTTATAAGTTGTTCATTCTTTGTGGAATAAAACTTGATAATGATGATGTAATGGAATAGTTTCAGATACAAAACTTGAAAATCTAAGAAGTATAACTTACAAATCAACTACATTTTTCTCTTCCTTGTATATATTTGCCTATCTCAGAAGAATGTCAGCTATTCTATAGTAATTCTGAAGAGGAATCCAATTATCTACATCCGATTGATGAGTTATCTTATTTACATTTATTTTCATCTTCCTCACGAGCAAACTCACAAAATTCTAAGCATGAATTAGTCCATCGTAGATGTTGTGTATTCTCCGTGAGTATTTATGTGGCAATTGTAAACACTAGCAGATGGAAATTCATGCCATAACCATTAGCTGTCAAGGCAACGATTGGAAACAGGAAAGTCCCACACATATCTTTCTCACACACAAACTTCCTACTCAAGAGGTAAACTTAATGCTCACCTAAAGGACAGCAAAAGGAGAAGGAGAGCCGAAGGAGAAGGAGAGCCTAAGGTTTCATAGAAAAAAAATGGTGAAAAATTTTATCTCTCAAATGACGAAGGAGAGTAGAAATGTGAGGGAGCAGCCTAGAAACCTATCTAGAACAAATAACAAGAGTTTTCAATGGATGAGGTGAAAGGCATTTACCTATATTACCAGCCCATGTGATAAAGTATCTTAGAGGGAGACATGAGTATATTTATATTATCAAAAGAAGAAAAAAATATAGTTTAAAATAAAAAAATTCTAGAATAAAATAAAACTTTTTAAAATAGGATGTTATATACAAATCAATTTTGTATCCATAGAGCAATCAATTGATCGTAATCAATGAAATCACCATCATGATCATATAGCTTTAAAATAGATTGATCAATGAACTAAGCAAAATGTCTCATAATATATACTATAAGGTAAAGTATATATAATCTCTCATTAAGATGAATAGTAAATACATGTTGATCATAAAGAGAACTCTTCACATTTGTACTAACCAAAAAATATATTAGCAAAAGAAACTTCGTTATCAAAAGGTCCTTCATGCTATCTAGATCAAGGCTCACAGCCTATAATGTTGCTAGAAAGTAAGTGGAATTAGAAGTTGAAATTTTCTGATAGTGTGACCTAATAGTTTCAAAATATGTTAAAAGAGAATAAACATGTTTTGATGGAGCTACAATTGGAGTGCTAATTAGGCTATGAATAGGTAAGCCTCTCAATATTTATAAAAATTTAAATGATAGTGTTAAATTCTAACGAAATAATTTATTTTCAAAAAAAAATTATGCTAAATATTACTCTAAATCATCACTATATATATTAAATCTATTTATTGAAAGATGAAATACTAATGTATCTGACATATAAATTAGATTTTATTTTTGAAATACTTTTACGAATTCAAAATATAATGTCACCAATTGTTATGAAGCCATTGTTGATTTGTAACAAAAAAAGATTATATATTTATATGATAAAATATTTTTTAATATCGTGTACATAAAATTCCACTTTATTTCAATGTAAAGTTCAAAATTTCTACATTTTATATTGTTTACATTGCAATATCTTTTATATTCAACAAAATGTGTTTGAATGATGAATTTAAGAATACACATTCATTATATTATCAAGCGACTCACAAAATAATTTTATATCTAATTTTACCATCAAATGAATGAAATGATGCACATAATGTTAATTTAAGAAAATATTACAACATATCAATCCAAAATATTTATTAGATATAAAATCATAAGTTTCATGTTTGATGTCACATATCTAGTGACTTATATAATGCAATCACTAATGGCATCTCATGTTAAAGACACTAATGATGCCCTTCAAAATTGTTCCTCCGTTACTTACAAATTAGGTTGTGGAAAGCCATAATATCTTTTTTTTTGAGTGAATCTTTTTGCATTTGCATAATGATAAACCATACTTTAAATTTCTTCTTTACCTTACATTTCCCATAAGAAGAAAATGATTTAGATAATTTTTAATTAGAATGATACATTATTATATAGTTGTATTTAATTGATTGTAAATATATTTGTACCAACATTTTTATATTGAAAATAATAGGATACCCTAACATGATCCTCATAAAGCATGATTCTATTAAATTCTTCAGTAAATTAGTTGTTTATATTAATTGGTATATAATTTTCTAGCTATCAATATATAATGATAAAATATAGTAGGTAACTTATGTTTTTTTCGAATATTTAGTTGTTTACTTTCTTAATAAAAAATGTTTTATAATATTTTCCATGGTCAGTTATTCAATATCTTGTACTCTCCCTCATAGACTACCATTTAAATGTTTAAAATAATATTTGTATTTGTATATTGAAAACAATAGGACACCCTAACATGATCCTATTAAATGATGACTCTATTAAATTTATTGGTAAATTATCTATTAATATTAATTGGTATAAAAATTTATATCTATGAAAATCTCATGATATAATATTATTTGTAACTTATGTTTTTTTCGGTATTTAGTTGTTTACGTCCTAAATAAAACTTGTTTTATAATATTTTCCAAAGTCAGTTAGTCAATATCTTGCACCCTCCCTCATAGACTGCCATTTACATGTTTAAAATAATATTTGTATTTTAATTTGTTAGCCTGCCTTTACAAGTTAAGTAGAATTCTAACTTAAACATATCTTATCTATAAAAATTACGTGTATTTGTGATGTATAATTATAATAGCTTTATACATAACTATATTTAAATATATAATTTACAACTTATATTTAATATATATTTGTAAATATTAGTATATAAAAAGTATTCTATTATATCTATACATATACATAACTATATGTATATATATATAAAATTATAAGAAAAAATATATATACTTACATGTATAAATATAAGTTTAACTATATGTGTACCTATATGTATAACCACATGTAATTTTATTTATAATTACATGTATAACAACATACAACATTATGTTTAGCTATATGTGTATAATTATATATAAATATTTGTATAACTATATAAAACTCAATATAATTAAATATAACTATATTTGTAACTATGTACACATATATGTAAATCTATATATCTGTTTATAACTTTGTATATATTTATTTATAAATTTCTATAACTACTTGTATGAATACACACACACACACACACACGCAGACACACATAACTATATATAACTATTTATAACTATATATACTATATGTATAATAACATATAAATATAAATAATTATATCTTACTATATGTATAACTATAAAAACATTATACATAACTATATTTAAATATATAATTTACAATATATATTTAATATACATTTTTATATATTAATATATACAAATGTATTTTACAATATCTATACTTATACATAACTATATGTATAAATATATATAATTATATAAAAAATATATATACTTGTATGTATAAATATAAGTTTAACAATATGTGTAACTATATGTATAACCACATGTAACTATATTTTACATGTATAACAACATACAACAATATGTTTTTCTATATGTGTATAACTATATATAAATATTTGTATAACTATATAAAACTCTATAAATAAATATAACTATATTTTTAACTATGTATACATATATGTAAATCTATATATTTGTTTATAACTTTTTATACATTTATGTATAACTACATATAACTACTCCGCAGTGGAATCCAATAAAAATAATTTCAATGACTAATTAATGTTTAGAATTTTGAGGTTCATCTTTAGGAATTGAATATCTATATTAGATAATAGATTATAACTATCTAAATTTCACATTTGAGTCATTGATAACTCCATGAAAGTAGATTTTTTTTATCTTTATTACCTATTTTAAAAAAACACAGAGAATAATTTTAATTTTATGAATATATATATATATATATCATACTTTAGTACTATTTATTTTATTTAAAAAATTAACTTTATTTGAATATTTTTTGTGTAAAAATGAAATTATTACATATAGAAGATTAAAGCCGGCTTGTAGTGACTTAGAGATCATTTAAAGGAAAATCTAAGAGAATGAAATTTGTTCAGCATATATATCTTATATATATATATATATATATATAATGTATATATATGTTTGTGTATATGTGTATGTTTGTATAAATACATAAATACGTACATACATATGTGTATGTTTGATATATATATGTGTGTGTGTGTGTGTTAGATATATGTGAATATATTTTTATATATAAATACATACAAACATATGTATGTTTGTATGTATACTATGTATGTAAATATATGTGTATGCACATATTTATACACACACACAGTCACTCACTCACTCACTCAAACACACACACACACACACATATTAAAATGAGTGTGTGTGTGCGCGTGCACGTGTGTGTGTTTAGGATGCCTGGATATAATTAAAACAAAAGGAGTAGTTATAGAAAAATTTTCAAAAATGAGTTATAGAGAAAAATAAAAAACTAATGATATTCTTACAAAAGTCCAAAGACATATTAAAGAAGAATTATTAAAAGTCAAAATTGAATAGAAGCACAAATGAGGACTTATAAATAGAATGATATATTTTTACACAAACAAATCATTATGAAGACAAAAAGAAGGATACAAGAAAGAAGAGAATAAAAATCTTACGAATAAAAATACAAAAACATTATTCATGAACAGAAACTCAAATCCAATAAATGAAAAAAAATAGCAATAAGAGTTTTTTCTTTTATTTTATAATACTATTATAATTCTTATTGACAATCAATTGACTAAAAGAAAAATCTAAAAGCTCAAAAAATAGAGGGAGGATTAGGTAATTGGATTGCTATTAGTATATGGTATAAATTTAAAACTCTCACCTCCAAAAACTATCATAGCCTTTTGCCTAGGCAAGTTATATCAACTCCAATAACTGCAAGTTATCTTCCCATAGATGCAAACTTTAAAATTTTGTAAGTCCTTTTGAAATTATTGGGATAAGATATATTCAATTAGTAATCCCTTCGGCTTATTGTATAAACTAGGTTTGTGGTATTTAACGAATTTATGCCAGTACCTAAAACTTCATTTTTATAATGATTTTAATGCTTTGTAGTTTTAATTGTAATTTCAACCTCTTCTAAGCTCAAATAATGGTCTAAAACATACCAAAAATATCCCCATGAAAAAAAAAACATGTTTTAAACTATTATAAACTATGGATATTTAGGATACAAGTGGCTAAGGTAAAAGAACAACCCAAAAAAATTGAATCACTAGAAACATAGAAGTGAGATAAACAGATGATAGCAAAACTTATGTGATTGGTAGTCTTAATGAAGCTTTAAAAAGTGAACAGATAAAAAGTTCTTGTTATGGTCTTTGAATTTGATAAATCTAACACATATGATTAAATATATAAATAAATAGTTATAAACATATATTATATATAAGCATTAAATGTATACAGATGTATATATTCATTAATATATATATATATATATAAGCCTACATAAATTATATAAAAAATTTTTATAATATATATATAGAAATCTATATTTACAAGTTTATATGTATGTGTGTGTATATATATACTTGTTTATATATATTTATTTATAGATGCATACATTTATATGTATATATATATGCTTATACATACATACATACATACATACATACATATACATATACATATACATACATATACATGCATATACATACATAAATACATACATACATATATATATATATATATATATATATATATATATAATGCTTTAATTTAGCTTTAAATAGTGCACCAAAACATAATTTATTTTATTTTTCATTAATTCATGGATTTCTAATGTATTTTCGAAAAACTAATTATGCATTTCTCAAAGAAAATCAAATATCTCATTTTAATATTCATACCTTATAAAATAACAGATCACACCTTTTACAAATTTAAGAAAAAAAAAATTAACCAAAGATAATTAATAATTAAAATGATCAAATTTATCAGTTTGCCCCAATCAAAAAGGTAGGTTCTAATCGAAAGTTGATTTTAATAAAAGTATTCATCTTATTTCAATAAAATTGCCTAAAGAAAACTAGTGATAAAACATCTCTCTACATTTTAATATTTTTTTTTTATTTTAAATAGTTATTATATGTATTTATATAGTTTTCCATATTCTTCTAATAAATTATTTTTATTTCTATTGATTAATTTTGTTTATTTAGCTAATGCTATTCTACAACTAGAACTTGTGTATTTGATGTCTACCTACTTGAAAGTATGAGCCCAAACCCATAGGGTTTGTCCTCATGCCTAGTGCTATCCATAGTTGATTCTATGTTACCTAATTACCCTATGTAAATAGACACCACATGGATATCATCATCTGGTGCTGACAATTTTCATGCTTCAATTCAAGGAGTAGATGCTTTAAATAACCACAATATGCGAATTACCATTAATGCGGCCTTGGATCTTGTTTGAAAGTTATCCAATTGAGCTTTGTTACCCCCATTACTAATTGAATGTTTTATCTAGTAGAAGGTTTCCACTATATAAAAATCAACAAGGAGTTAAAACACAATCATATTAGTTTTGATGACCTTTAATTATGTTTACATTTTGAGTGAAATCTATCATGTCATTTGAAGTGTTATTTGCGAGATAATGCCACTCTAATAATCTCATTGATTTTTACTTTAGTTATTTATGTTGCTGAAATAATTATGATAATTCTGTGGGTGTATCGTGAATATGATTACCACGACTAATTGTACACATTGATGAGAGCTTTAATTTTTCATGGCTTTGGACAATATAAAAAGGGTCTTGATTTTGCATAAGCATGACATTGTTAAAAGATCTTGATTTTTCATAGCATTTTTCATCATAACTTCTTTCACCAACTCTTATTCAATGACAATCAACCTAAAATAGCCCAATAATTGTAATCACAATAATAAATTCATTCTAAATATAAATAGTTATTTCATAATATAGATTGGAGGATGGTGGTATAATGTGATGGACTTGGTCCTTAAGTGGCAAGTTTGCATTGTAGGGCTATTTTAGTATTATTCTTAAAATAGTATTCACCTTTAATGATAGCATATATACAAAGGCTTTGTAGATATGTTTTTGATCTGTCTTTTTTTTATATATGTTGAGATAATATATACAAAGCCAATTACTTAAAAGAGCCATAGGGGCTTTGGGGCGAGAAGCCACACTTTGTTGTTGATGGTAATATCGAATAATGTTTTAATAACTTATGTTGGAAGGCTTTGTCTTCGTTATCCTAACTAAGTTTTCATTCTTCAAAATAAAAGGCTAGCCAGCCCATAGGTTATATATATATGTGTGTGTGTGTGTGTGTACAAACCACAATAGATGAAGTTTTCAATGTTCTCTTTAAGGCTCATTTGAAGAAGAAGACTTGGTAACATGGGAATAGTCCAATCGGGTAAACAAAATTGTTTTCAAAGAGAAAAGAGAATTGGTCAGGCCTAGCGCTTAAGGCTTCTAGTTCCTCTTCAATTTTGTAGTTTTTATTTGTTACCTTGCATCTTTCATTTGAGATTCAACTTTGCAAATAATTATGTGGGGAAACTCTCTGTGTTATTTCACCTAGTTAAACAACCTTTCAAGGAAATGAGCTTATTCATCTCTATCACATTAGGCTCAATCATTGGATCAATGTTCCATCTATCACCCTTATTCTCGATTGCTCCTCGCCCTTGCAAATAAATAGTTAGGACCTTTTTAAGGATCTCCTACGTTCAAAATAAATCGATTGATCTTTCAGCATCACACCACTTAACATAAATAAATAAATATTATACTTAATATCGTAGAGCTTTTAATATCTACGATAACCCTAGCATGAATTGCATGCAATTATTGCCACCCTTTTCATTTTGACTAGTTTTATCTGCGAGCAACCTTTACTTCTCTAAATTAGCTTGTTTAGGAATGTGCTTGGCTGTATAATATAGGGCAGCCCCATTTCTGGCATTGGAGGAAGCACATGGCATGGAAAGTAAGGCATCCTTAAAAATTATATTTCATTGGGGTCCGACTAGTCTACCACAGTGTTAAAAATGAGGAGAGATGACTTTTTTTAAATAATAAAAGGCAAAGTGGCATATCAGAAGTTTCTTATTCAAGGAAAGATATGGATATAGATATCATAGGATATTTAAGGCTAATGCCTTATCCTAATAATAAAGAAAAATGATACGTTTATCGCTAGGTTGATTATTGAAGACTTTTCTTAGTAATTCTATCTCAATGCACTAGGGCATGTTTATTACTTGTGCATTAGTTACTATGAAACTCAACCATAATCCTAATCGAATTAGAGCAGCTTATGTGTTTCTCTTTTATCTATGCATTTTTTTTTCATTAGAGAAATAATGTTTACATATGGCTAACTAAGCTATTTTTTTATATTGTTATTTCTTAGCTTCACTCTAGTCTCCCTTAGCCAACTTTCATTATATTCAGAAACTCAATCCTAGCGTGCTCACGTTGATGCTTTGCTTTTTCTTTTTTTTAGTTTTATTCACTAGCCCCTACATTCTCCTCTCAAATAATATGCATGATATGTGTGTGTGTGAGTGTGTGTGTGTGTGTGTGTATGATGTATATATGTTGCTTTTCTTGTCCATATTTTATTTCCCTACATTATAATCATAGTTGTTAGCTCATAAAATATATCGTATATTATTTACCTATTTTCTTTTCTTGTCCATATTTTCTTTTTTGTATTATGTATTATATCATATCATGTAACATAAGTTTTTTCACGTTGTATAAAATATTTAAAAAATATATTTGTATAAATGTATATTAAAAGTTTGAATTATAGTATATGATAATGAAAATGTAGCCTTTTGTATAAGATTATTTTGCTTATTTTTTTATGATTATTTTTTAATTCTTGTGTATATTTGAATAATTAATATAATAAATTCTTTAACATGAGAAAATAATTTGATTTTTTTAAAATTATAGAAAATAGTTGAGAATGTATGTATTGTTCTATCATAGTATCACATGGCATATCATGTTTGGTATTTGTATTGTAAGATATGTTTTAAAATAAGATATAAATTTTGAAACCTATTAATTTTCATTAAAAATATATGTTGTATTATTGTGATGACATAATGCATTTTTTTTCTATCTATGATGTTAATTTTGGGTGACATGATACATTTTTTTAATTGATATAGAATTTCAATAATTATTAATCATTAGTGTGATTTTTTAATTAATTGATATTGTTTTAATAGGATGAGTATCATCATCATCAATATGTTTGTTTCTTTTGTGTTATTAACATTATCAACCATATATAACATAATACGTATAATAATTTATTATTTTATAGTAGTAGTTCATACTAATAATTAGGGCTGCTAATGATATGAGTCAAGTTCAATTTTAATTGAGCTCGAGTCTAGTTCGAGTTTAATTGAGCTCAAGTTGAGTTTGAGTTCAATTGAGCTCGAGTCAAGTTGTTAATATTTTGAGTTCGAGTTCAATTGAGCTCGAGTCGAGTTATTAATATTTTGAGTTCAAGTTCAATTGAGCTCACGTGTTCATCTTTTGGAAATGAAAATTGGGTTTTTACTATTATTAGTAAATAAAAAATTAAATTTTATTGTTATTTTATGAAGTCGAAGATGTATGATAATTTAATAATTGCATCCCATATATTTATTAGAGAATTTCATAAAACAAAATCTCATGCCCTGCCAAGATTCATGCGGCACGTTCCCATCTGAGTCATGTTGGTGCCTAGAAAATTTTCTCCAAGGAATTGAGATAGATATCGATTTTAAATTGAGAATATATAGGCAGAATGCTTATTCAGAGTCATTTTTATATCAGAGTTGATATTCATATATTGCATAAAATAGAAAAAGTTTCTATGTTTGACTGTGATAATCAAATAACTAAGCATTCAAATTTGATATATAACGAGAACATAAGCATATTGAAATTGTTGTCATTTCATTAGAAGTAAGATCTAATATAATCTGTATGTAAGGTTTCTATTGCTTATACTTATTTTTATGATGGCTAATCATATTGTCTCATATCAATTTTAATCTTAGCTAGATTTGTCATTTCGATCAATATTGACATTGATAAGTATGTTTGTCATCTTTTTTTTTCAGCCAACGGGTTTGCTCGTGTTATAGAACTATACACACAAGCTATCAATTTACATGATCAGAATGTTGTGTATTGGGCCAATCGAGCAATTGCCCATGCCAAACTAGAAGAAAATGGGTGTGTTGTAGAGGATGCTTCCAAGGCTATCGATTGTGATCATTACTATTCCAAGTCACATAATGCATCATGAGTCTGCTGTGTATACATTTCTTCTTCTTCATCCTAACATTTTTCTGAAATTACGGGGTTATTACAGACGAGGTGCTACATATATTGCCATGGGGAATCATAAAGAAGCATTGAAGGACTTTCAATAGGTTCCAATCATATCAATAAGCTTGGTTCACAAACTTCATTCATCTTGAATCAATACCATGATTGAAGCTGTTTCAGATAACATATTTGATGATCATGAATGCCATGGGGCTCTTTCATCATAACTTCTATGATGAACAAAAATCAGGTTAAAAATATTTGCCCAACGGATCGAGATGCTACCCAGAAGTTTGAAGAGTGTGAGAAGGCAGTATTGAAGCTCAATTTTGAAAGAGCCATAGCCGTGCCTGGATCTCCATGGAAGTTCGAAGCAAATTCAATTGATTTTTATTTTATGGAATCACCTAACCTATATGAGCTACTCATTGTCTTTTATTTTTTATTTATAGGCTTGGGTTTCTCTAATATTGTAGTTACAATACAACTAAATATCATTTGTCCTTATATTCCAAGTTGTGACTTGGTGTGATGGTAAATATCTTTCTCCATAAATAATAGGCCTTGAGTTCCAGATCTCAAACTCTCTTGGATCCTGTGTCAAGTAGGAACCTCATGTGCTAGGTATGATCTTTATCATCATACTTATATTGTAGGTCCTTATATATTTTCATAAACATTAGTTATTTTCGTATTCTTTTTGCACAAATATATTTTATTTTGAAATTTTTATTAGATTTAGTGAGGTGAAGTTTATGTTTTGTTGCATATTAAAAATTTTTGGCTTTGCGTGCTTTTCTATACAACCTATGGTGAAAATTATTGTTCTAGGCCAATAATAAATATCATGTATTAACTTTTATTTTGAATTATTATAGTTTTTTTAAACTTGAATTTTTTATGTGTGTTTTAATGATGTTATTTTTGAGATTTATTGCCTTATGAGATGAGACCTAATACTTAAGGATAGATTGATGGTCAAAAAATAATCAAAATGAAAAATGTTGAATATTAATAATTTAATCTCCGAATTTTCTAGTTGTCTTGTTTATAAGAGTCCACTCAAAAAATTAAGTTTTACTCATATCTTTAATTTTATTCTTTATTTTTAAAATTCTAGTGTAGTTTTTAAAGAGCCTACATCGCAAGATTTTCATAAAATGTGATATATAAAGTAAGGTGCATTTTATCTTCCATATAATTTTATATAAAAACATGAATAATGTTAAATTTTATTTTGGCAGCAGTAGCAGTGAGGCACTGCCAGCAATGGCAGTGGCGGCGGCACTGGAAGCACCGGAAGCGACGGCAGCATCGGCAGTAGGCAGTGGTGGCATAGGCGGCAGCGGCGGCATAGGCGGCAACGACGGTAGAGGCGGCATCACCAACAGCACTAGCCACACCAGTAGAGCAGCAGAGGTGGCAGTAGCGACAGTTGCAGTAGCACCGGCAGCTGCAACAGCACTGGCAGCACTGTTAGTAGTGGCAGGGGCAATGGTTGTGACAGGGGCTGAGGCTGCGGCAGCGAGGGCGGGAGCATCAAAAACTACAACAAATGTGGTATATATGTATGTATATAGTCAGTATATACGTACTTATAATACTGCAGTATTTTATGTATATATATACTGAGTATATATGTACTCAGTATATATGTACGCATAATACTACAGTTTATAAGTACACATACTGCAGTAATATATGTACGAGTGAAATGCTAGTTTATATTTACATATTTACTGTAGTAATATATATTTATTAAAACATGATTTTTTTATTTATTTTGATATGATTGAGTGGATTAAATTTCTTACAGACATGGTACCGCATTGTTTCCCATACGAAGCTCATATAAGCGAAGGGATTTTTCAACATACATGACGTACCGTGACTCGGAGAGCTTTTTCGTAGGAGAAAGTTGGTAATTAGAGGAGTAGAGGGAGAGAAAGCAACGTCAATGCATTGATAGATTATACTTTATGCACAGTCGGTAGTTACTTTGATTAATAAGATGTAATATAATTTTGTTATTTTTTTGTTTTAGTTATTTAAAATATTGTATTAGAATAAGTTATTAAATGAATTTTTTTTGTTTAATTTAAAATTTTCATTTATTGTTCTATTTTATTCATTTTAATATAAAATTATTAAATTATTTAATTAAATTTTTGTTGAAACTATATGACAATCAACTTTAATCGTGTTTGTTCATGTCTATAATAGCTGTTATTATATATATGTGAATATGTTTGTGTGTTTCTGAATTTTTTGGGTAGAATTTTTGCCTATTATAGGTGTGTAAAAACCTATTTTCGGTAGCGGTAGCAGAAGCAGGGACATCAGCGGTAGCGATGATAGCGGTGGTAGTGGCAGCAGTGGCAGTAGCGGGGGCTGTAGTGGTGGTAGTGGCGGTAGAAGTGGCTGCACCGGAAGTAGTGGCAGGACCGGAAGCAACGGTAGAGGTAGCAACGACAGCAATGATAGCCACAGCATTAACGGTGGCAGCGATGGCAGCAGTAGTGGCGGCGACGACAGCAGCGGTGGCAGCATAGGCAACGGTGGCAGTGGCTACAGCAAAAGTGGTATTGGCAGCAACAGCGGCAATGGTAGTAGTGGCAGGAGCAGTAGCGAGAGCAGCAACAACAAAAACAAATGAGGTATATACGTACGAATAAAGTCAATAAATATGTACATATTATGCTGCAGTATTTTATGTACATATGTAATGAGTATATATGTACTCAATTTATATGTACACATAATACTATTATTTTTATGTACATATACTATAGTAATATATGTACGAGTGAAATCCTAGTATATAATTAGATATATACTACAGGATTATATATGTATCAAAACATAGCTTTTTTTAAATTTGACTGAGTGGTTTAAATTTTTGACAGATATGATACCACATTATACCTCATACAAAGATTTTATAAGTAATGAGATTTTTCAATAGATATTACATGTCGTGCCTCGGACAGCTTTGTTGTCGTAGAAAAATATTGATCAGAGGAGGATAGGAAGAGAAAGCAATGTCAATGAATGGATATATTATACTTTATGCACTGTCGGTAGATACATTGATGAATAAGATGAAATAAAATTGTGTTATTTTATTATTCAATTATGTAAAATGTTGAATTAGAATAAGATATTAAAAGATTTTATTTTTTATTTATTATAAATTATTTATAGTTTTAATTTTTATTCAATTTGTTATAAAAATAATAAATTATTTAATTAAAAAATTTTAAAATAATATAAATTCTGAAATTAATTTTAAAAATAAAATAACTAGGGAAAAATCACTAGTTAATTTAGCTAGAGAAATATTAAAATTAGCGATGGATTTTCACTAACTAAATTTATTTAGCTTAGGACTATACCTGTCGCTAAAATTTATAGACCAACACTTTAGCTAAGGAATCATCTGTTGTTATTTTAATTTAGCGATGGAAAATCTGATTTATCTATCTTGCTAATTTAGTTAAGGAATTTATCTTTTTTAGCATGGGATTTTTACGTCGCTAACTATTTTGCTAGGGACACTTTCCGTAACTAAATTTTAATAAGAAGAACTTTAGATAGGGAACAGATCCGTTGGTAATCCATCGATATATCTCGTTTAGCGACGAAAAATGACTATTTAGCTATATGGGATTTTTCTTGCAGTGCATTTTGTCTATATGAATATTTATTTCTCTATCTATTTGTCTATATATATATATATATATATATATATATATCTCTCTCTCTCTCTCTCTCTCTCTCTATCTATCTACCTATATGTCTATCTGTCTATTTGTAATTTGTCTATCTGTCCATCTATTTGTCTATTTGTCTTATGTCTATCTGTCTAGCCATCTTTCAATCTCCCTATCTATCTATTGATCTGCCTATCTGCATATTTGCCTATTTGTGTGTGTGTGTGTGTGTTTATATATATATATATATATATATATATATATATATTTCTATCCTTCTATCTATCTATCTGCCTATGTGTATATGTACCAATCTATCTATCTATCTGTGTTTGTATATCTATCTTTATATTGATTCTTCTATCTGTCTACCTATCTGTCTATCTATATATCTATGTTTTATCTATCTATATGTTTGTCTATCTATCTATCAATCTATTTGTCTATATGTCTATCTATCTTTTTGACTATCTATCTATGTGCCTATATGTCAATCTATCAATCTGTCTATCTGTTAATATAATTTTCTATTTATTTGTCTCTCTATCTAATTGCCTATCTTTATATTTATCTATCTGTATATCTATCTATCTATTATATGTTTTATTATCTATCAATCTATCGATCTCACTTTTTGTTTATCAGTCTAAATATTAGTTTATCTGTCTATCTATCCATATCTAGCTATCAACTAATCTAATTATCTACTTCTCTATCTATCTATATATCTATCCATCTGTATATCTATCTATATATTTATATGTCTATCTGTATATCTATCTATCTGTCTGTCTACCTATCTATCTATCTATTTGACGATCTTTCTAGGTGTCTATCTGTCTTTCTATCTATCTATCTATCGATTGATATATCAATATATCTATCAGTCTATCTTCCAATCTGATAATTTGTCTATCTTTCTATCTGTCTAGCTATCTATTTGTATTTGTGTCTATCTATCTATCTATCTATCTATATATCTATGTATATGTCTATCGATTTATCTCTCTATCAGTCTATCTCTCGATATGTCTATCGATCTTTCTATGAATATGTCAATTTGTAAATTTGTCAATCTATGAATCTATTATTCTTTCATTCTATTTATCTATTTAATTATCTTTTTATCAATCTATAAATCTATCTGTCTATCTGTCTATCTATCTATCTTTTTGTATATCTATCTATTTGTTTATCTATCCATATGTCTATCTATCCATATGTCTATCTATATATCGATATATCTATCCATCTATCAATATATCTATCTATTTTTCATTCTATCTATTTGTCTATTTATCTATATGTTTAGCTAACTATCTATTTGTCTATCTATTTTTTATTAAACTATTTATATGTCTATCTTTCTATCAATCTATCTGTTTATCTATCTATCTGTCTATATGTCTATCTATCCATCTATCTAACTATCTATCAATCCATCTATCAAAGTATATATCTGTTTATCTATCTATCAAGTCTATCAATAAATCTTTCTATATGACTATCTATCTATCTATATATGCCTATATGACTATTTGTCTAACTATCTATCTATTTATCAATCTATCGATCTATCAATCTATCTATCTTTCTTTCATTCTTTCTGTCAATCTATATGTCGATCTATTTAACTATCTATCTTCTATGAATCTAATAATTTTCCAATCTATCAATTTATAAATAAATCTATCTATCTAATTATATATTTGTTAATTAGTAATTCTATCTATCTATCTATATGTCTAATGTTTATCTATCTATATGTCTATCTGTATATCTGTCTATTTTTCTATTTAACTATCTATATATTTGTCCATCTGTTATCTGTCTATCTATCTATCTGTTTATCTATCTATCTATTTGTCAATTATCTATCTAGATATTGTCTATATGTGTATCTCTCTATATATCTATTTTATATCTATTTATCTGTGTATTTAAAAATTTTTGATTCTGTCTATCTATCTATCTCTCTCTATATGTGTCTATTACATGTGTCTATCTATCTATCTTTTTATTTATCTATATGTTTTTGCCTATCTATTTATCAAATACTATACTCCTATCTATCTATACTTTCTCTCTATCTATTTGGCTATCTAGCTATATGTCTATCTATCCTAACTATAAATCTTTTATATAATATCTAACTATTTTATTGTATATCTATATTGACTATCTGTCCTAACTAACTATCTATCTATTTATATATCTATCTTTCTTTCTATATATCTAGCTATCGAGCTAAATGGGGGGTTATCTATCTCTCTATCTATATATATATTACATCTCTCTATCTTCTATCTATCTATATATCCGACTATATCTGTCTATCTATTTATCTATCAATCTATCAATTTGTCAATCGGCCAATTTTTTAATATTTCTATTTGTCTAATTATTTATCTGTCAATTAATCAATCTGTCTATCTTCCTATCTATCTTTAAGTCTATTTGTCTATCTGTCTATATGTCTATCTGTATATGTCTATCTGTCTATATGTCTATCTATATATCTATCTAACAATATAACTATATATCTTTATATATTAATCTTTCTATATGTCTATCTATCTATATATCTTTCTTTCTATTTGTCTATATGTCTATGTCTATCTGTCTATCTGTCTATCTGTCTATCTAGATATCAATATATCTATCTATCTATTTGCATATCTGCCTATTTGACTATGTATCTGTCTATTTGTTTATGTCTATCTATCTAGCTGTCTATCAATCTACCTATCTATCTATTGATCTTCCACTTTGCCTATATGCATATCTACATATTAGCCTATATATATTTATATTATTTTATTTAACTATATATCTTTATTTCATTCTATCTATCTATCTGCCTATCTATATATGAGAAGATCTCTATCTATCTATATATCTGTCTATGTGTATATATCTTTATATGTATCTATATATGCATGTCTATCTGTCTATCTATCTATATATTTTTATCTATCTATATGTCTGCCTATATATAAAACAATCTATCTATCTATCTAACTTTTGATTGTTATCTATCTGTCTATATGTCGATCTATCAATCTGTCAATCTGTCTATCTATATGTCTATATATCTATCTATTATCTCTCTATCTTCCTATCAAGCTATCGATCTATCTGCCTATCTACATATCTGTCTATCTATCTATCTGTCTATATCTATGTATGTATCTATCTATCTGTCTATCTATCTGTCATCTATCTATATCTATCTGTCTTCTTATCTTTCTGGCTATCTGACTATCTATCTATGTGTCTATCTGTCTAATCTATCTATCGATTCATAAATCTATCTGTCGATGTAACTATCTTCTAATATGGTATTATCTATCTTCTATTTTTCTAGCTATCTATGTTTCATCTATATCTATCTGTGTATTGTATCGAGATCGATCTATCTAATCTATCTATCTCTCGATATGTCTTGGTCTTTCTATGAAAATGTCAATTCTCAATTTGTCAATTTGTCAATTGTCAATTTGTCATTTGGCAATTTGTCAATATGTTAATCTGTTAATCTGTGAAATGGCAATATATCATTCTATCATTCTATTTTTCTATTTTATTATCTTCTATCAATCTATCAATCAGTTATCTATCGATCTATATATATATCTTTCTATCGATCTTTACATATAGGTCAATTGCATATCTGTCTATGCGTCTATCTATATATAGTCTCTATCTACTATATGTCTATTTGTCTGTCTGTCTATCAATTTAATTTTCATTCTATCTGTCTGTCGTCGAACTATATGTTTATCTAACTATCAATTATCTCTATGTATCTATCTATATAGCTATCTTTGTTAAACTATTTATATGTCTATCTTTCAATCTGTCAATCAATCAATCAATTTGTCTATTATCTATCTATCTATTTGTTTGTCTATCTATTGTCTTTCTATCTATATATCTACCAAACTATATGCTTGTTTATCTGTCTATCTATCTATCTATAAATCTTCTATATGTCTATCTATCTATATGATATGTCTATAAGATTATTTGTCTAACTATCTATCTATCTATTATTGTCTATTTTATATATATATCTATCTTTAAATCTATCGATATTCTGTCAATTTAACAATCTATCGACTATCTAATTATATATTGTCAATTACTAATTATGTATCTATCTAATATCAATATCTATCTGTCTATTTATCTATCTGATTATCGTATGTCTATATGTCTATCTTTCTATCTATCATCTAATATATATC
>JAREIK010000505.1:0-41423 GCA_029783825.1 Sapria himalayana
TCTGACTCTCTGTTTACTTGTCTATCTATCTATTTATCTATCTATCTATCTAATAATATCTTCTGTCCTATTTGTATGTCTATCTATCTATCTAAAATCTCTCTATATGTCTATCTATCTATCTATCTGTGTATATGTTCTATAATGTCTATCTTTATATCTATTTGTCTATTGTCTATCTATCTATCTGTGTATATGGTTATCTGACTATATGTTATCTATCAATTTTGTATTTATCTATCAATCTATCTATCTATATATGTGTCTAGCTAGCTAGCTAGCTATTTGTTTGTCTATCTATTTATCTATCTATTTAAAATAGCTATGTATTTGCCTATCACTTATTTGTCTATATGTCTAAATGTCTATATTTCTATCTATGTATCTATCGATATGGCATTTGGCTATCAGACTATCTGTCTATATATCTTTCTATTTATCTGTCTCTTCATCTATTTATCTATTTATCTGTTTGTTTGTCTGTCTGTCTATTTGTCTATTTGTCTATCTAACTAACTATCTATTTGTCTATTTGTTTATATGTCTATCTATTTATCTATCTATCTATCTATTTGTCTATCTATCTTTCTGTCCTATCTGCATATCTATCTGTCAATCTATCTATCACTTTATCTGTCTTTCTATCTAGCTATCTAGCTAGCTATCTGTTTGTCTATTTTTTATCTCTCTCTTTGTCTATATATCTTTATGTCTCTCTATCTATCTATCTGTCTATCTGTTATTTATCTATCTGCCTATCCATCTATCTGTGTATCTTTCTATATATATATATATATCTATCAATCTTTCTAATGTTTATCTATCTATCTATCTATTTAACTTCCTATCTTCATCTATCTATATGTCTAAAAGTCTATATGTCTTTATGTCTATGTTTTTATCTATCTATATGGCTATCTAGCGATTTATTTATCTATCTATCAATCTTCCTATATATTTGTCAATCTATAAGTCTACCTAACTTTCTATTTGTCTATCTGTATTCTATCTATCTGTCTACCTATATACTTGTTTATCTGTCTAATTATCTATCTGTCTTTCTATCTATTATCTATCAGTCTATCTGTCTATTTACTATCTGTCTATCTTTTATCGGATATATCTATCTATCTATCTAGTTGTCTATCTGTCTATCTATCTATCTTATTATCGTCTATCTATCTATCTCTCTATCTACTATCTGTCTATTTGTCTATATCTATTTGTCTATCTTTCAACCAATCTATCTATCTGTCTATCTGCCTATCAATCTATGTGTTTATCTTCCTATCTACCTTTCTTCATTTATGTGTATCTATATATTTTTATATCTATCTATCTTTCTCTCTACCTCTCTTTCTCTCTATCTATATGTCTATCTTTTTATTGTCTATCTTTCTATTTGTTGATCTTTCTATCTTTCTATCTGTCTATAATTCTATTTGTCTATAGGTCTTTCTAAAAATCTATCAATCTGTCAAACTCTTAATTTGTCAATCTTTCAATCTGTCTTTTTATCTATCTACATTCTAAAATCTATCTATCTTTTAATCAATTTATCAGTTTATCTATATATATATATCTATCTATCTATCTAACTATTTACCTATATGTCTATCTGCATATCTACCTATCTATTTATCAATCTATATGTCTAACTATTTATCAATCTATTTGTCTATCTATCTATTTGTCAATCTAACTATCGATCTATTTGTTTATCTATCTATTTATTGTCTATTTGTCTATCTGAATATCTATCTATCTATCTTTCTTTCTTTCTATATGTCTATTTGTTTATCTACGTATCTGTCTATATATCTATCTATCAATATATCTATCTATCTATTTATCTATCTGTCTATATATATACATATATATATCTACATATTTATCTATCTATCTACTTGTTTATCTGTCTATTTGTCAATCTATCTATTCTATATGTCTATCTTTATAACCATATATATATATATCTATATCTATATGTGTTTTTTAATTTGTCTTTCAATCTAATTATCTATATATATATATATATCTTTCTATTTAGCTATCTATTAATCAATCTATTATATGTCTATCTATAAATCAATCTATCTATCTTCATATATGTCTTTCTATCTAAATGTGTGTATGTGTATATATCTTTCTATATAACTATCGAGCTTTTTATCTATCTATTTATTTATCTATGTATCTATCTAGATGTCTATCTATCTATCTATCTATCTATTTGTCTATATGTCTATCTATTTATTTATATATATATATATCTATCTTTCTGTCGATGTATCTATCTATTTGTCTAAATGTCTATCAATTTATTTATTTATCTATCTGTCTATCTATAAATTTTTCTATTTGTCGATGTATCTATCTATCTATCTGTCTGTCTATCTATATATCTATCTATCTGTCTGTCGGTCTATATGTATATCTGTCTATCTATCTATCTAACTATCAATCAATCATTCAATTAATAAATCAATAAATCAATCAATTAATCAATAAATTTATCTTTCTATATATATATATATATATTTATTTATTTATTTATCTATCTATTTTTCTATATGCCTTTCTGGTTATATGGTTATCTATCTATCTATCTATATATATTTTTACCTATCTATCTATTTATTAATCTATCTAACTATCTATTTATTTATTTTTCTATCTGTCTATCTATCTATTATCGTTCTTTCTATCTGGCTAACTATCTGCCTATATGTGTATCTATCTACCAAACTATATATTTATTTATCTATCTTTATGTAAATCTATCTATCTATTTATCTCTATCTATTTATCAATCAA
Source organism: Sapria himalayana (assembly GCA_029783825.1). Classification (NCBI taxonomy): domain Eukaryota; kingdom Viridiplantae; phylum Streptophyta; class Magnoliopsida; order Malpighiales; family Rafflesiaceae; genus Sapria; species Sapria himalayana. The sequence goes on from JAREIK010000505.1 coordinate 2,818, forward strand.
TCAATCAATCTTTTAATCTATCTATCTATATGTCTATCTATCTATCTATCTATCTTTTTGTCTATTTGTTTATCTACCTATCTTTCTTACTGTCCATCTGTCATTATATCTATGTATCTATCTATCTATCTATCTCTCTATATATCTATTTGTCTATCTATATATCTACCTATCTATCTATCTATATACTTGTCTATCTATCCTGCTATCAATCAATCAATCTATCTATATGTCTTTCTATCTAATCATGTATCTATTTATGTATTTATATAAAATTATATCTATATGTCTCTTTATCAATATGTGTATAGGTCTATATGTCTATATATCTATCTATATAACTTTATATCTATCTATCTATCTATATATCTATCGGTGAGTCTTTCGATCTGTCTTTCTCTCTAATTATCTATCTATATACCTATCTAACTATTTAGCTATCTATCAATCAATCTATTAGCTGTCTATCGGTCTATTTGTCGATTATGTCAATCTATCTAAGGTGTATATGTATATATCGCTTTCTATATAACTTTCGAGCTATCTATCTATCTATTTATCTATCTGTGTATCTATCTATATGTGTATCTATCTATCTGTCTATCTATTTTTCTTTTGTCTTTCTATCTAACTATCAATCTATATAACTATTTATCTATCAAAAATCTATATATATATATTTGTCTTTCTGTCTATCTGTCTATCTGTCTATCTATCTATCTGTCTATATATCTATCTATCTAACTATATCTCTATCTATCTATCTATTTTTCTATATGTCAATCTATTTATCTGTCTATCTATCTATCTATCATTATATTTGTCAATATATCTATCTATCTTTGTATCAAACTATCTATCTGTCTATCTATCTATCTATCTATATATCTATCCAAATATCAATCAATCAATCAAACATTCAATTAATAAATCAATCTATCTATCTTTATATATATATATATATATATCTATATCTATATTTATTTATCTATCTTTCTATCTATTTGCCTATCTATCTCTATATCTATCTAACTCTATATCTTTTTACCTATCTATCTATTTATCAATCTATCTATCTATCTTTTTATTTATTTATTTATCTATCTATATATCTATCTGCCTATCTGGCTAATTAGCTATCTATTTATCTATCTATTTGCTTATTTGTCAATCTATCTATCTGCCTATCTGGCTAATTAGCTATCTATTTATCTATCTATTTGCTTATTTGTCAATCTATCTATCTGCCTATATGTGTATCTATCTATCTACCTATCTATCTATTTATTTATCTATCTTTCTATCTATTTATCTATCTGTCTATCTGTCTATATATTTATGTATCAATCAATCTTTTAGTCTATCTATATGTCTATCTATCTATCTATCTATCTACCTAACTATCTTTCTTATTTATATCTATCTATCTACATATATTTCTATCTATCTATCTTTCTATTTTGATATATGGCTATCTATCTATCTATCTATTTATCTATATGTTAGTCTATCTATCTACCTATCTATTTCTCAATCTATCTGTCTATCTAACTATATGTCTATCTAATATCTATCTAACTCTCTATATATATATTCTGTCAATCTATCTATCTATCTATCTATATGTTTTTATGTATATTTGTCTTTCTTTTTATATTCTATCTGTTTATCTATCTATCTGTCTATCTTTCTATCTGTCTATCTGCCTATCTATCTACTATCTATCTATATATCTATCTTTCTACTTGTCTATGTGTCTATCTATCTATCTATCTATCTATCTATCTATATGCCTATATATCTATATATCTATCATTCTATCTATAACATAGTCTATATGTCTATCTATCTATATGTGTATATGTCTATATATATATATATATATATATATCTATATAACTTTTTATTTATCTATCTATCTATCTTTATATCAATCTGTCTATCTCTCTAACAATCTATCTATATATCTATCAATCTATTTCTCTAACTCAAATAATCAATCTATTTTTCTATTTGTATATCTGTCTATCTGTATACCAATATATTTGTCTATCTATAAATTTGTCTATCTGTCTATCTATCTATTTGTTTATTTGTCTATATGCCTATCTATTTATCTGTCTATCTATCTATTTTTCTATTTGTTTATCTATCTAATTGTCTTTTTGTATATCTGTCTATCTGCCTATGTGTCTATTTGATTATCTGATTATCTACCTATCTAACTTTCTGCCTATCTATAAATTTGTCTATTTGTCTAAATTTCTATCTATCTAAAATTCTATCTGTCTATCTGTATATCTATATGTCTATCTATCTTTCAATCTGCCTATCACACTCTCTATCTATCTATCTATCTATCTATATATCTATCTGTGTTTCTTTCAATCTGTCTATAGCTTTATCTGTCTATCTGTCTATTTGTCTATATCTCTATATGTCTATCTATTTCTCCATCAATCAATCTATATATATATCTTTATATGTATATCATTCTATTTGTAAATTTGTCTATCTATCCATCAATCTATCAATCTATTTGTGTATCTGTCTATATATATATATATATATCTATCTATCTATCTCTGTATCTACCTATCTTCCTACATGACTATATACCTATCTATCCATCTATATATCTATTTGTTTGTGTGTCTATCTTTCTATATATCTATGTGCCTTTATATATATATATATATATATGTATCTATATATCATTCTATATATCAATCTATCTATTTATTTAGCTATCTAATTGTATGTATGTCTGTCTATCTATCTATGTTCCTATCTGGCTCACTATATATCTAATTATCTATATATCTACCTATCTTTCAATCTGTCTATTTATTTATCTATCTATCTCTCTAAGTATCTATTTATCTATTTGTCTATCTAACTAGCTATCTAGCAAGCTTTCTATCTATATTTCTATCTTTCTATCTATCTATCCATCAATCTATGAATCTATAAAATTATTTGTCTATCTATCTATTTATATGTCGATCTGTCTATCTCTCTATCTATCTATCTAACTATCTGACTTGTAGTTATCTAACTATTTATCTATCTATCTATGTTTCTATCGATCTATCTATCTATATTCTTATTTGGCTATCTGACAATCTATCTATCTATCTATCTATTAGTCTTTCTTTCTGCATATCTGCTTATCTATTTATCTACCAATCAATCTATCTGTGTGTGTATGTGTGTGTATATATATATATATATCTATCTATTTGTCTATCTCTTTATGAATCTATCTGTCTTTATGTATTTTTGTCTATATTTCTATATGTCATTTGTCTATATGTTGATTTGTGTATTTTTTTATCTATTTATATATCTATCCGTCTATCTTTCTATTTGTCTATGTTTCTATCATTCTATTTATATATCTTCCTATTTATCTATCTATCTATCTGTCTATCTCTTGATATGTATATCAATCTTTCTATCAATCTGTCAATCTGTCAATCTATAAATCTATCAATGTGTCTATTTTTATTTCTATCTATTTGTGAATCTATCGAACTTTCAATCTATTTATCTATCAATCAATCAATCTATCTATTTGTCTAACTGTCTTCTATCTATCAATCAATCAATCTATCTATCAATCAATAAATTTATCTATCTATTTATATATATGTCTGTCTATTTGTCTATTTATCTATCTGTGTATATTTTTATCTATCTATGTATCTTTTTATCTATCTATCTCAATTTCTATCTATATGTTTATGTATCTATCTGTCTATCTGTCTATCTATCAGTCTATATGTCTATCTATCTATTTACCTATCTGTCTATCATCCTATCTAACTATCTGCCTTTCTACCTACCTATCTATCTGTCTATCTATCTATCTTTATATCTGACTATCTTTCTATTTGTCTATCTTTCTATTTATCTATCATTCTATCTGTCTATCTCTCGATCTATCTATCGATCTTTCTATCAATTTGACAATCTATCAATCTATCAAACTTTCTATATTTCTATATTTTTATCTGTCTTTCTATCTATTTGTCTATCTGTCAATCTGTATATATGTATATCAGTCTATTATCTAACTATCTATTTGTCTATCAATCTATCTAACTATCTATCTATCTTTCTATCTTTCTATCTATTTATTTATCTACCTATTTTCAAATATATCAATCTGCCTTTCTACCTATCTGTCTATCAATCTATTTGTCTATTTATCTATCTCTCTATCTATATATTTGTATGTTTATCTGACTATATGTCTATATTTCTTTCTTTCTATCTATTAATCTATCTAACCATCTATTTATCTAACTAACTAACTATCTATCTATCTATTTGTCTGTCTATCTATCTGTGTGTGTCTATCTATCTATCTAATTGTCTACCAATCTTTCTATTTGTCTTCATGTCTATTTGTCTATCTATTTAACTACATATCTTTTTATTTGTCTATACGTCTATCTATTTGTTTGTCTATCTGTCTATTTTTCTATTTATAAATCTATCTATATGTATATGTATCTATCTATGTATATGTCTATAAGTCTATCTATATACACTTTATCTATCTATCAATCTATATATCTATGTATATATCGGTGTATGTTTCTATCTATCTGTCTAACTATATATATATATATATATATATATATATATATATATATATCTATCTATCTATCAATCTATCTATCTGTATATCTATCTATCTGTCTATCTTTTTATCTGTCTATCTTTTTATCTGTCTATCTATATATCTGTATATTTTTATATCTATCAATCTTTCTATGTTTCTAATTTTCTTTCTATCTATCTATATATCTATCTATCTGTCTGTCTATCCATCTATCTATTTATCTGCCAATCTTTATATGTATCTACGTGTCTATCTCGTTATATGTCTATTTATCTATCTATCTATATGTCAATCTATGTATCATTATATATGTATATCTGTCAATTTATCTGTCTATCTTTCTATCTTTAAATCTATCTATCAATCTATATATCTATTAATCTATTTATCTATCTATTATCTATCTATCTATCTATCTATCTGTATGTCTGTCTATCTATCTCTCTATATTCCTATCTATCTATTTGTCTATCTATCTATTTTTCTATTTGTGTATCTAATAGCTATCTATTTATCAATATTTAAATCTATCTATCCATCTATCTTTCTTTCTTTATGCCTATTTATTTATTTGTCTATCAATCTATTATCTTCTATCTATCAATATATCTATAAATTTATCTGTCTATCTATTTATCTATCTCTATATCTATCTATTTGCCTATCTATCTATCGATCTATCTAACTAACTATCTATCTAATTATATATCTATCGATCTGTGTATCTATCTATTTGTCAATATGTTTTAATGTCTATATGTCTATATGTCTATTTATTTATCTTTCTATATATCAATCTCTTTGTATATTAGTCTATAAGTCTAACATTTATTTATCTATCTGTTCGTCTCTATATCTTTCAATCTATCTATCTGTCTTTCTGTCTATCTATGTGTTTATTTATCTATCTGTCTATCTATCTATCTATCTATCTATCAGTCTATCTATCTATTTAACTATATGCCTATATGTATATATGTCTAACACTCAATCAATCTATATATTTAACTATTTATCATTCTATATATCTATCCATCTATCTATCTGGCTATCTCACAATCTGTCTATTTTACTATTTGTCTATCTGTCAATCTTTCTAACTGTGTGTATATTATCAATCTCTCTACTCTATCTGTCTATGTGACTATCTATCTTCTGTCTATCAATCTATGTGTCTATCTATCTAGCTATCTATTTATCCCTCTATCTATCTATTTATAGATTGATCGATATATGTATCTATCAATCTATCTATATATTTATCTATCTATCTATATACCTATCTTTCTATATGTCATCTATCTACAATATGACTATCTAGCTATCCCTCTATCTATCTATTTATATGTCTATATATTTTTCTACTTATATGGCTATCTGGATATTTGTCTATCTATCTATCTGTATGTCTGTCTATCTGTTTATATATATATATATATATATATATCTATCTATCTAAAAATCTATCTATTTGTCTATCAATCTATTTGACTATCGATCTATCTATCTATCTTTTGTCTATCTATCAATTGATCTGTCTAATTATCTTTTTGTCTAATGATATATATATATATATATCTGTCTGTCTATTTTCTATCTATCTATATGTCTATCTGTCTTTTGTCTATATGTATATCTATTTATTTTTATCTATGTATATGTATATATGTCTATATGTCTATATGTCTATATGTCTATATGTCTATCTGTATAACTATCCATCTATCTATCTAACTATCATTCTATCTAGTTATTTATCTATCTTTCTATATATCTGTCTATATATTTATATGTATATCTATGTATCTATCTATCTATCTATTTGTCTATCTATCTATCTATATATTGTCTATCTATCTATCTGTTTGTCTGTCAATCTGTCTGTATTTCTGTCTATCTATCTATCTACCTGTCAATCACTTTATCAATCTATCTTTCTATCATTCTATCTGTCTATCTGTATATACATCAATCTGACAATCTGTCTATCTATCTTTCGGTATATCTATCAATCTATTTATTTATCTATCCATCTATCTGTCTATCTATGTATATATCTATCTATCTATCTATCTGCTTATCTATATATAAGTCTATATGTCTATTTGTCTATCTGTGCATCTATTCATATGGAAATCCGGCTATCAGGCTAACTATTTTTTTGTATATCTTCCTTTCTATCTTTCTGTCTATTTGTCTATTTATATATATGTTTATCTTTCTTTCTATATATCTATATGTCTATTTCTCCCTCTTTTCATCTGTCTATCTCTTTATCTGCCTATTTATATATCTTTCTATCTTTCTATCTATTTATCTAATCTATCTATCTATATATCTTTCTATTTGTCTATCTATCTATCTTTCTGACTTTTTATCGATCTATCTTTCTATCTAACTAACTAACTATCTATCTATCTGCATATCTGCCTATATGTTTATATGTATATATGTCTATCAGTCTATATATTTATCTATCTATATGGATATCTGGCTATTTGGCTATTTGTGTATTTGTCTATGTGTCCTTTTGTCAATATGTCTATCTATCGATCTATATATCCATCTATCTATCTGCATATCTACCTAGTTTATATGTCTATATGTCTTTCAGTCTATATGTTTATCTATCTATATGGATATCTGGCTATCTGTCTATTTGTTAATGTGTGTTTTTGTCAATATGTCTATCCATCGATCTATATATCTATCAATCTATCTATCTTTTATCTATCTTTCATTCTTTCTTTCTTTCTTTTATCTATCTATCTTTCTTTCTTTCTTTCTCTCTGTCTACCTCTCTATCTGTCTATCTATCTATCTGTCTTTTTATCAATCTATCTATTTGTCTATCTATTTGCCTATCAACCTATCTGTCTATATGTTTATATATATATATTTTTATCTGTGTATCTGTCCATATGGCTTTTGTCCATCAAGTTTTCTGACTATCTATCTTTCTGTCAATTTGTCAATATGTCCATCTATCCAATACTAAAATTCACTGAATTGTCGACCAATTATTTGGTCGCTAATTTGGTGTTTTTTGGTCGGTAAACAAAATAGTGACCAATTTGACCGAAATATTAAGTCGCAATTTTTCTCGTTGCTAATTTTTTTACCGACAAAAAATAAGCAGTCTATAAATTACCGACCATTTATTGACCCTCTACCGTCAAACAATTACCGATTATATTCCTATAATTTACCTACCAAAATAATTAGGTCGGTATATTGGTCTCCAAATAGTCAGTAATTAACGACTATTTATAGACCATTCACCGACAAATAATTACCAACTAAATTCTAATCATTTTCTGACTAAAAGTAGTTGGTTGGTAAGTGATCTTCAAAATATCAGTAATTATCGACTAACTACATATCATTTACCATCAAACAAAATCTGATGATATTCCGACCATTTTCCATCCAAAAGAATTAGGTCGGTAAATGGTCTCCAAATTGTTGGTAATTACCAACAATTTACAGACTTTGCCGACAAACAATTTTCGACTATATTCCAACCATTTTTTGTCCAAAAGCATTAGGTAGGTAAATTGTCACAAAATGTTCGGTAATAACTGAAAAAATTGAGACCAAAAACCGACAAAATTTTTTAAAATCATTGGTTGGTTATTGATCTCCAAAAGTATTACCGACCATTTGGTGACCTTTCACCGAACATTGATATAAAAAAACTTTGGTTAGTTTTTGGTCACAATTCGATCGGTAATTATTGACCAAATTTTTTTTTCTAGTTCACATCAAAAAAAAATCCAATTAACTTTTAATTTTGATGTAGTTACTATAAAAACATATGCAAATAAAACAACAACAAAAAGTCAAATTAACTCCACCAAACAACTATATATGTTGCATTTATATATTAAATACATCAAGAGAAAAGAACAAAATGATATACAAAATCAAAGTTTAAGGCATTAAAAAAAATTGTATGTAATACACTCAATTATCCAACCTAGATTCATAATCATTATGCTGCGACGTATCTAGTCAACACTGTGAGATGTTAGGAACTGGGGTAGAACTATTTGCTACTGCTAGACCTGATGTAGTTGTTGCAGGTGTTGCTGTATGTGATGGAGTAGATGCTGTAGCTGGAGCATTACGCCGAACAATCCAAGGTAGATCATCAGGGTTGAACCATAGTCCTCCTTTTTGAAACTTCTTTATAAGCCAGTCAAAATGCAAACAGAACTCATCCCTTTCAATTTTATAGTCGATCATGCATCACTTGGTATCAGCCAACTAATACTGTATTGCATTTCACATCGCGTCCGGAAATTCCTTTATAGTCGAGAACAAATTCGAAAGTAGTCCTGGAAATTTTGCTTCATAATCTAGTCGTCTTGCGAGTAGAATGATGATGTCGACGAACTGACATCATAGATGGACATCTTCTCCTTGCCATCAACAGCCACATACCAAATCTAATTCGTATCAATTAGTAGAGCTGATGAATTAGAACTACCTATTGCACCATCACATTAACCTGAAGTAGACTGGGAATACGCTTGAGTCACAGCAGCTAATATTTCTTTATATCTCGCCTAATAAAAATGTATGAAAAGTATTTCAATTTATATTCAAACAAAAAAAAAGAAAAGTTAATTTTTTTAATGAAACTCACATTTGCTGCACGAGATCTCTGATCAACGAATGTCTGATTATCATGAGCCTTCGTGTGCATGTAATTGAATAAGCGATGTGCACTAGACTTCTTACCCACCTTACGTGTCTATAATTACACACAATGCACATGTTAATTCTATTGAAAAAAAATTCTTAATGAGAAATGAAATTTAGGCATAATTGAACACATTTCACAAAATAATAAATATAAAAAGTATAAATTAGAAATAATACCAATGCTCGTTCGTGCTCACACATAGAGCGAGATCCAAACGTGTGTGTAGACATGCCACTACCCTCTCTAGCCTGCTCTGAGCGATGATTGCTGCTCGGTTTATCATTAATTTTTCTATAATCCAAATCTTCCCAACTACTCCGCCACTCCTTGAAAACATGATCTGGGACACTCGAATCTTTTTCTTTCTTCTTCAACTATTTATCTTTGATCTCGTACACAGTGTCTTTATACCGACTGACATCATGTTTGTAGAATACACTTTTGACCATGCCATTTGGCTGTGTCCACCTGTAAACTTTCTGCAATTATAAATAAAAAATTTTTAATTAGTGACCAAAAAAATAAATAAAAGAATGAAAAAGTTTTTATGTAGTAATATTTACCTTAAATTCTTTCTAAATCATCAATTGATCTCTATGTGTGAGTGACTTCCAATTATGTCCATTAGGTTTGAGGGACTTTCTGAAAATTGTCCTCAGAACCTTAGAAATGGAACCAGACGGCTCTAACTTCGTCATGTAACCAAAAATTTATTAGTCGTTATAAATAGTTATATATAATTAACATATAGTTATATATAGATATATTCATACAAGTAGTTATAAGTAGTTATACATAAATAAATACAACATAAAAAACAAATATTTTGATTTAATTATATGAATACATATATGTATATATAGTTGCAAATATAGTTATATATAATTATATAGACATTTATTTAGTTATACAAATATTTATATATAGTTATAGACATATAGTTTAACATAATGTTATATGTTGTTATACATGTAATTATAAATATTGTTACACGTGGTTATACATATAGTTACACATATAGTTAAACGTATATTTATACATGTAGGTTTATATATTTGTTCATTTAATTTTATATATTTATACATATAGTAATGTATAGGTATAGATATAGTAAAATACTTTTTTATATACTACTATATACAAATATATATTAAATATAAGCTGTAAATTTAATATTTAAATATAATTATGCATAAAACTTTTAACGCTATACATATAGTAAGATACAATTATTTATAGTTATATATTATTTTACATATAAGATATATAGTTATTAATAGTTATATATAATTAAACATATAGTTATATATATATATATATATTCATACAAGTAGTTATAAGTAGGTATACATAAATATATAAAACATTATAAACAAATATTTTGATTTAATTATATGAATACATATATGTATATATAATTACAAATATAGTTTTATATAATTATATACACATTTACTTAATTATACAAATATTTATATATAGTTTAACACATAAAGTTATAAATATGCATGTAATTTTAGATATAATTATATATAACATTTATATAGTTAAATATTTAGTCAAATATAATTATATATAGTTATATATAGTTATATATAGTTATATATTAGTATACATATTGTATATATTTTTTAGAAATATAGTTATATAAAATTATACATATAGTTATACATTATTATATAGTTAAAAATTAGTTTTGCAAAGTTATAAATATAGTTATAAAAATAGTTTACTTTGTTATAAATATAGTTATAAATATTTATATATAAAATGGCATATGATTATATAATTAAACCGATGTATCTATATAATATTAATGAATAAAATATTTTTATAAATGTTACTGAAATCTTATTATATTTATATGTAACACTTTTATAAATAATATATAGTATATATCACATTTATATACACATTATAAATATTCTATAGTTATATAAAAAATAATATGTAATATAGATATTTACAAAATTATATAATCATTTAATGTTACATAATTGTTATATAAAAAATTATATAAATGGATAGTTTAATGTAAATGTTTTATAGATATTTATAAACTTTAATACATATGTATAAATATTTATATATAACATTAAATATATATATATAAACATATCAATGTGTATTTATAATGTGATACATTTATATATATTAAAGTATAAACATTTATACATAATGTCATACGATTATATAAATGTATACAAGTTTATATATACTAATATAGACATTTTAAATTAACATTATATAAAAGTTTGATTTAACATTAATCATTATATATATTAAAGTAAAGAAATTTATGCATAATGTCATACGATTATATAAATATAAACTATTAACATTAAGATTATTCGGATACAAAATTTTTATAATTGAAATCAAAATCAATAAAATCCTAAAAATCTAAATAGTAGAAGAACAAAGATTATACACAAAAATTATAGTTTAATTAATTGTGTCGAGTCAAAATCATGTTAGGTTAAATGAAATTGAAGCAAATGGGAGGACAAATAAAAAAAAACCTAATATCCAATTATACTGAAAAAACAAAAATCCAATTGTCTATATATAATTCAGAGAGAAGGAAATATGTATAAGTATTTTGAATGAGAAGAACTACGAAAAATTTACTTGGATTCAGAAGAAGAGAACAAACCCCATGGAATTTATGCATGTAGTTGCCTCTGCTGTGAAAAATGATGGAGTTTGAAATGAATGTAAGTATTAATGACTTTGCAAATGAATTTTAAATCAAAAAATTAAAATTATGTATTACCGACCAAAATTATGCCAGTAAAAGGTCGACAATGACAAAGTTATAAGTATTTGGAGGTCCACTTTACAGACCAATTCGAATGGTAATATATTTTTTGGTCGTTAAATGATTGGTAATTTGTTGGTACTTTCTATTTGCTAATTCCATCCTAATTTACAGACCAATTTCCGACCAAAAATATTTGGTCAGTAGGTGTAGTCGGTATTTGATCATGAAATGGTCAGTAATTACTGACCATTATATTGAGTCAGAAATTTGGTCGGTAATTACGACATTATATATATATTGGATAACTACTTTACCGACCATTTTTAATGGTTATATATTTTTGGTCGTTAAATGGTCGTTAAGCTTTTGACAATATTTTTTGCTAATTTCCTCCTAATTTATGGACAGTAATATATGGTCATGAATTGGTGAGTAATTACCGACCTATATATTTGGTCGGTAAATGTTCGGTAAGTATGAAGTTATAAATATTCAGAATTTTGGTCGGTAAATATATGGTCAGTAATTACCTGACCAGATATATATGGTCAGTAATATATGGTCGGTAGTTGGTCAAAATTTTGGTCGGAAATATTTTTTTACAGACGCCCCTCTTTGGATCTCTAAATTGGTAATGAATTGGTGAGTAATTATCGACCTATATATTTGGTCGGTAAATGTTCGGTAAATATGAAGTTATAAATAAATTGAAAACTCACTATACCGACAAATTCTAATCGTAATATATTTTTGGTCATAAAATGGTTAGTAATATATTGGATAACAACTCTACATACTGATTCCCGACTAAAAACATTTGGTCGGTTATTATGGTCGGAAATTTGTTCAAAAAAAATCTTTATTTCGATACCCATTTTTGATCGCTAAATGGTCATGATTTGGACAATAATTACTGACCAAATTTTTACGTCGGTAATTTGGTCAGTATAGTCATAATTTTTAGTAGTGATCTATATATCTATCTACAATCTGTCTATTTGTCTATCTGATTATCTGTCTATCTATCTATCTATTTATCTATCTATATGTCTATCTATCTAATAGTCTATCTATCTGTCTATATGTCTATCTATCTAAGTGTCTATGAATCAATCTGTCTATATATTTATCAAGTCAATCTATCTATCTATCTATCTATCCATCTGTCTATCTATCTATCAATCCATATGTCTATCTATTTCTCTATTTATCTGTCCATTTGTCTATATGACTATTTTCCTATCTATCTATCTATCTATCTACCTGTCTATATATCTTTCTATCTAACTAACTAACTAACTATCTGTCTGTCTATCTATCTAAATATCTATCTATCTATCTGTCTATCGAATTTATCAGCCTATATGTCTATCTGTCTATTTGTCTATATGTCTATCTATATATCTATCTATTAGTTTATCGATCTATCTGTCTATCTTTCTATCAATCTATTTATCAAAAGTCTATAAATCTATTTGTCTATTTGTCTATCTGTGTATCTATCAATCTATCTATCTGTATATCTATCTATCTGTCTATCTGACTATCTGTTTATATGTTTATTTCTCTATCTGTCTATCTTTTTCTCTATCTATATATCTAACTATTTGTCTATCTATGAATCTGTTTATCTGTAAACTTATGTATATGTCTATATATCTATATGGGTATATGTCTATATGTCTAACTGTATAACTATCTATTTATTTATCTATCTATTTATGTATCTGTCTATCTGTATATCTGACTATATGTTTATCTATCAATTGTGTGTATATTTATCTATCTAATTATATGTGTGTACATATATATATATTATTATTTATTTATCTATCTATCTTTTTATCTGTCTATCTATATTTCTATCTATTTGTCTATATATTTATTTGTCTATCTATCTATCTCTCTATCTATATGTCTATCTATATGCTTTTTTTTCTTTTTGTCTATGTCTATCTGACTATCTATCAATCTATCAATATCTCTACCTATATATCTGTGTATCTATCTATTTATCTATGTATCTATCTAACTCTCTATATATGTGTATATCTGTCTATTTGTCTATATATCTAACTGTCTATCTATCAATCTATTTTTCTATCTATATATCTGAGTATATGTAAATATATATATATATATATATATATATATATATATATGTCTGTCTATATGTCTATCTATCTATCTATCTATTTGTTTGTTTATCTGTCTATCTATATATTAGTCTACCTATCTGTTTATCTAAATGTCTATCTGTATATATATATATATGGCTATCTGACTATCTATATATTTTTTAATCTGTCTAACTGTCTAACTATTTATCTATTTAAATGTCATTGTATCTATCTGTCTATCTGTATATCTCTATATCTGTCTATATATCTATCTGAGTATGTGTCTATCTATCTATCTATATATCTGTGTATATGTCAATCAATCAATCTATCTGTCTATCTGTATGTCTATCTGTCTATCTATCTATTTATCTGTCTATCTACTTGTCTATTTGTCTATCTATCTATATGTCTATATGACTATCTATCTATCTGTCTATCAGTCTACATGTCTATCTATCGATCTGTCTATCTGTCTATGTGACTATCTATTTAGTTGTCTATCTATCTATCTATCTATAAATTTATCTAATGTATATCTATCTAAATATGAATATGTGTATATGTATATATGTCTATCTGTCTATCTTTCATTCTATCTATATATCTATTTGTCTATCTTTTTGTCAATCAATCAATCAATCTATTTGTCTATTATATCTATCTATCTGTATATCTATCTACTTGTCTATCTATCTATATATCTATATGTCTACCTATCTATCTATCTATCTATCAGTTTATACATCTATCTGTCTATCTTTTTATCTTTTTATATGTATATTTATCATAGTGATGTTCAGTCTATCAGTCGATCTGTATATCTATATATGTATTTATCTGTCGATCTATCTATATGTCTATTTGTCTACATATCTATCTAACTATCATCCTATCTATATATAAGTCTATATGTGTATCTGTCCATTTGGCAATCTCTCTATCAGGCTATCTGTTTATTTGTATATCTTCTTTTCTATCTATTTATCTATTTGTCTATATGTCTATTTGTATATCTATTTATCCATCTATCTTTCTATCACTATATCTATATGTTTATTTATTTTAATGTCCATCTTTCTATATCTCTATCAATCAATTTGTAAATCTGTCTATCTATCAATCTATCTATCTGTCTGTATAACTATCGATTTATCTATCTACTTTCTATCTTTTTATCTATCAAACTTTCTATCTATCTATCTATCTATCTACATATCTACCTATGTGTCTATAAGTCTATATCTCTATTTGTCTATATGTATATCTATATATATGGATATTGGATATCTAGCTTTATGTCTAAATCTCTATGTGTATTTCAGTCAAAATGTCTATCTATCAATCCATCTATATGTCTATTTGTTTAACTATCTATCTATCTAACTATCTATCTTCAATATATCTATATATCATTCTATCTGTCTACCTATCTATATGTCTAACTATTTATCTATCTATTTGTCAATCAATCTATCTTTTTATTATCTATCTATCTGTCTATCTATTTACATATCTACCTATCTGCCTATATGTATATATGTCTATATTTTTATCTATGTATCTATCCATATGGTAATGGGCTTTCAGGATATCTGTCTATCTATCTTTCTGTCAATTTGTCTATATATCTATCTACTTATATGTCTATCTATCTATCAATCTATTTGTATATCTGACTATCTGTCTATCTATCTATCTATCTATCTACCTATATGTCTATGTATCTATCTGTATATCTAATGATCTATCTGTCTATCTATCTGTCTACCAACCTTTTGTCTATTTGTTTTTAAATTTAATTGTCTATTTGTCTATCTATTTATCTGTATATCTGTATATCTGTATATCTGTCTATCTATCTATCTGACTATCTGTTTACTTGTCTATCTATCTATTTATCTATCTATCTATCTAAATATCTATCTGTCTGTCTATTTGTATGTCTATCTATCTATCTATAAATCTATCTATATGTCTATCTATCTATCTGTGTATATGTCTATATGTCTATCTTTATATCTATCTGTCTATCTGTCTATCTATCTATCTGACTATATGTGTATCTATCAATTTTGTATTTATCTATCTATCTATCTATCTATATATGTGTCTAGCTAGCTAGCTAGCTATTTGTCTGTCTATCTATTTATCTATCTATTTAAATATCTATGTATTTGCCTATCAACTTATCTGTCTATATGTCTAAATGTCTATATTTCTATCTATGTATCTATCGATATGGCATTTGGCTATCAGACTATCTGTCTATATATCTTTCTATTTATCTGTCTCTTCATCTATTTATCTATTTATCTGTTTGTTTGTCTGTCTGTCTATTTGTCTATTTGTCTATCTAACTAACTATCTATTTGTCTATTTGTTTATATGTCTATCTATTTATCTATCTATCTATCTATTTGTCTATCTATCTTTCTGTCTATCTGCATATCTATCTGTCAATCTGTCTATCAATTTATCTGTCTTTCTATCTAGCTAGCTAGCTAGCTATCTGTTTGTCTATTTTTATCTCTCTCTTTGTCTATATATCTTTATGTCTATCTATCTATCTGTCTATCTGTTTATTTATCTATCTGCCTATCCATCTATCTGTGTATCTTTCTATATATATATATCTATCAATCTTTCTATATGTCTATCTATCTATCTATCTATTTAACTTCCTATCTTCATCTATCTATATGTCTAAAAGTCTATATGTCTTTATGTCTATGTTTTTATCTATCTATATGGCTATCTAGCAATTTATTTATCTATCTATCTATCTTCCTATATATTTGTCAATCTATAAGTCTACCTAACTTTCTATTTGTCTATCTGTCTAACTATCTATCTGTATTCTATCTATCTGTCTACCTATATACTTGTTTATCTGTCTAATTATCTATCTGTCTTTCTATCTATTTATCTATCAGTCTATCTGTCTATTTAACTATCTGTCTATCTTTTTATCGGTATATCTATCTATCTATCTAGTTGTCTATCTGTCTATCTATCTATCTTATTATCTGTCTATCTATCTATCTCTCTATCTACTATCTGTCTATTTGTCTATTTGTCTATATCTATTTGTCTATCTTTCAACCAATCTATCTATCTGTCTATCTGCCTATCAATCTATTTGTTTATCTTCCTATCTACCTTTCTTCATTTATGTGTATCTATATATTTTTATATCTATCTATCTTTCTCTCTACCTCTCTTTCTCTCTATCTATATGTCTATCTTTTTATTTGTCTATCTTTCTATTTGTTGATCTTTCTATCTTTCTATCTGTCTATAATTCTATTTGTCTATAGGTCTTTCTGAAAATCTATCAATCTGTCAAACTCTTAATTTGTCAATCTTTCAATCTGTCTTTTTATCTATCTACATTCTAAAATCTATCTATCTTTTAATCAATTTATCAGTTTATCTATATATATATATCTATCTATCTATCTAACTATTTACCTATATGTCTATCTGCATATCTACCTATCTATTTATCAATCTATATGTCTAACTATTTATCAATCTATTTGTCTATCTATCTATTTGTCAATCTAACTATCGATCTATTTGTTTATCTATCTATTTATTGTCTATCTGTCTATCTGAATATCTATCTATCTATCTTTCTTTCTTTCTATATGTCTATTTGTTTATCTACGTATCTGTCTATATATCTATCTATCAATATATCTATCTATCAATCTATCTATCTATCTATTTATCTATCTGTCTATATATATACATATATATATCTACATATTTATCTATCTATCTATCTACTTGTTTATCTGTCTATTTGTCAATCTATCTATTCTATATGTCTATCTTTATAACCATATATATATATCTATATCTATATGTGTTTTTTAATTTGTCTTTCAATCTAATTATCTATATATATATATATATATATATCTTTCTATTTAGCTATCTATTAATCAATCTATTATATGTCTATCTATAAATCAATCTATCTATCTTCATATATGTCTTTCTATCTAAATGTGTGTATGTGTATATATCTTTCTATATAACTATCGAGCTTTTTATCTATCTATTTATTTATCTATGTATCTATCTAGATGTCTATCTATCTATCTATCTATCTATTTGTCTATATGTCTATCTATTTATTTATATATATATATATCTATCTTTCTGTCGATGTATCTATCTATTTGTCTAAATGTCTATCTATTTATTTATTTATCTATCTGTCTATATATAAATCTTTCTATTTGTCGATGTATCTATCTATCTATCTATCTGTCTATCTATATATCTATCTATCTGTCTGTCGGTCTATATGTATATCTGTCTATCTATCTATCTAACTATCAATCAATCATTCAATTAATAAATCAATAAATCAATCAATAAATCAATAAATTTATCTTTCTATATATATATATATATTATATTATTATTTATTTATTTATCTATCTATTTTTCTATATGCCTATCTGGCTATATGGTTATCTATCTATCTATCTATATATATTTTACCTATCTATCTATTTATTAATCTATCTAACTATCTATTTATTATTTATTTTTCTATCTGTCTATCTATCTATTATCGTTCTTTCTATCTGGCTAACTAGCTATCTAATAATCTATCTATCTGCTTATTTGTCAATTTGTCTATCTGCCTATATGTGTATCTATCTACCAAACTATATATTTATTTATCTATCTTTATGTAAATCTATCTATCTATTTATCTCTATCTATTTATCAATTAATCAATCAATCTTTTAATCTATCTATCTATATGTCTATCTATTTGTCTATCTATCTATCTATCTTTCTATTTGTCTATTTGTTTATCTACCTATCTTTCTTACTGTCCATCTGTCATTATATCTATCTATCAATCTATCTATCTATCTATATATCTATTTGTCTATCTATATATCTACCTATCTATCTATCTATCTATATACTTGTCTATCTATCATGCTATCAATCAATCTATCTATCTATATGTCTTTCTATCTAATCATGTATCTATTTATGTATTTATATAAAATTATATCTATATGTCTCTTTATCAATATGTGTATAGGTCTATATGTCTATATATCTATCTATATAACTTTATATCTATCTATCTATCTATATATCTATCGGTGAGTCTTTCGATCTGTCTTTCTCTCTAATTATCTATCTATATACCTATCTAACTATTTAGCTATCTATCAATCAATCTATTAGCTGTCTATCGGTCTATCTGTCGATTATGTCAATCTATCTAAAGGTGTATATGTATATATCGCTTTCTATATAACTTTCGAGCTATCTATCTATCTATTTATCTATCTGTGTATCTATCTATATGTGTATCTATCTATCTGTCTATCTATTTTTCTTTTGTCTTTCTATCTAACTATCAATCTATATAAATATTTATCTATCAAAAATCTATATATATATTTGTCTTTCTGTCTTTCTGTCTATCTGTCTATCTGTCTATCTATCTATCTGTCTATATATCTATCTATCTAACTATATCTCTATCTATCTATCTATTTTTCAATATGTCAATCTATTTATCTGTCTATCTATCTATCTATCATTATATTTGTCAATATATCTATCTATCTTTGTATCAAACTATCTATCTGTCTATCTATCTATCTATTTATATGTCAATCTATCTATCTATCTATATATCTATCCAAATATCAATCAATCAATCAAACATTCAATTAATAAATCAATCAATCTATCTTTATATATATATATATATATCTATATCTATATCTATATTTATTTATCTATCTTTCTATCTATTTGCCTATCTATCTCTATATCTATCTAACTCTATATCTTTTTACCTATCTATCTATTTATCAATCTATCTATCTATCTTTTTATTTATTTATTTATCTATCTATATATCTATCTATTTATCTATCTGCCTATCTGGCTAATTAGCTATCTATTTATCTATCTATTTACTTATTTGTCAATCTATCTATCTGCCTATATGTGTATCTATCTATCTACCTATCTATCTATTTATTTATCTATCTTTCTATCTATTTATCTATCTGTCTATCTGTCTATATATTTATGAATCAATCAATCTTTTAGTCTATCTATATGTCTATCTATCTATCTACCTAACTATCTTTCTTATTTATATCTATCTATCTACATATATTTCTATCTATCTATCTTTCTATTTTGATATATGGCTATCTATCTATCTATCTATTTATCTATATGTTAGTCTATCTATCTACCTATCTATTTCTCAATCTATCTGTCTATCTAACTATATGTCTATCTAATATCTATCTAACTCTCTATATATATATTCTGTCAATCAATCAATCTATCTATCTATATGTTTTTATGTATATTTGTCTTTCTTTTTATATTCTATCTGTTTATCTATCTATCTGTCTATCTTTCTATCTGTCTATCTGCCTATCTATCTACTATCTATCTATATATCTATCTTTCTACTTGTCTATGTGTCTATCTATCTATCTATATGCCTATATATCTATATATCTATCATTCTATCTATAACATAGTCTATATGTCTATCTATCTATATGTGTATATGTCTATATATATATATATATATCTATATAACTTTTTATTTATCTATCTATCTATCTTTATATCAATCTGTCTATCTCTCTAACAATCTATCTATATATCTATCAATCTATTTCTCTAACTATCAAATAATCAATCTATTTTTCTATTTGTATATCTGTCTATCTGTATACCAATATATTTGTCTATCTATAAATTTGTCTATCTGTCTATCTATCTATTTGTTTATTTGTCTATATGCCTATCTATTTA
Source organism: Sapria himalayana (assembly GCA_029783825.1). Taxonomy (NCBI): domain Eukaryota; kingdom Viridiplantae; phylum Streptophyta; class Magnoliopsida; order Malpighiales; family Rafflesiaceae; genus Sapria; species Sapria himalayana. The sequence continues at coordinate 23,889 of JAREIK010000505.1, forward strand.
TCTGTCTATCTATCTATTTTTCTATTTGTTTATCTATCTAATTGTCTTTTTGTATATCTGTCTATCTGCCTATGTGTCTATTTGATTATCTGATTATCTGCCTATCTAACTTTCTGCCTATCTATAAATTTGTCTATTTGTCTAAATTTCTATCTATCTAAAATTCTATCTGTCTATCTGTATATCTATATGTCTATCTATCTTTCAATCTGCCTATCACACTCTCTATCTATCTATCTATCTATATATCTATCTGTGTTTCTTTCAATCTGTCTATAGCTTTATCTGTCTATCTGTCTATTTGTCTATATCTCTATATGTCTATCTATTTCTCCATCAATCAATCTATATATATCTTTATATGTATATCTATCTATTTGTAAATTTGTCTATCTATCTATCAATCTATCAATCTATTTGTGTATCTGTCTATATATATATATATATATCTATCTATCTCTATATCTACCTATCTTCCTACATGACTATATACCTATCTATCCATCTATATATCTATTTGTTTGTGTGTCTATCTTTCTATATATCTATGTGCCTTTCTATATATATATATATATATATATATATATATATATATATGTATCTATATATCATTCTATATATCAATCTATCTATTTATTTAGCTATCTAATTGTATGTATGTCTGTCTATCTATCTATGTTCCTATCTGGCTCACTATATATCTAATTATCTATATATCTACCTATCTTTCAATCTATCTATTTATTTATCTATCTATCTCTCTAAGTATCTATTTATCTATTTGTCTATCTAACTAGCTATCTAGCAAGCTTTCTATCTATATTTCTATCTTTCTATCTATCTATCCATCAATCTATGAATCTATAAAATTATTTGTCTATCTATCTATTTATATGTCGATCTGTCTATCTCTCTATCTATCTATCTAACTATCTGACTTGTAGTTATCTAACTATTTATCTATCTATCTATGTTTCTATCGATCTATCTATCTATATTCTTATTTGGCTATCTGACAATCTATCTATCTATCTATTAGTCTTTCTTTCTGCATATCTGCTTATCTATCTATCTACCAATCAATCTATCTGTGTGTGTATGTGTGTGTATATATATATATATATATCTATCTATTTGTCTATCTCTTTATGAATCTATCTGTCTTTATGTATTTTTGTCTATATTTCTATATGTCATTTGTCTATATGTTGATTTGTATATTTTTTTATCTATTTATATATCTATCCGTCTATCTTTCTATTTGTCTATGTTTCTATCATTCTATTTATATATCTTCCTATTTATCTATCTATCTGTCTATCTCTTGATATGTATATCAATCTTTCTATCAATCTGTCAATCTGTCAATCTATAAATCTATCAATGTGTCTATTTTTATTTCTATCTATTTGTGAATCTATCGAACTTTCAATCTATTTATCTATCAATCAATCAATCTATCTATTTGTCTAACTGTCTTCTATCTATCAATCAATCTATCTATCTATCTATCAATAAATTTATCTATCTATTTATATATCTGTCTGTCTATTTGTCTATTTATCTATCTGTGTATATTTTTATCTATCTATGTATCTTTTTATCTATCTATCTCAATTTCTATCTATATGTTTATGTATCTATCTGTCTATCTGTCTATCTATCAGTCTATATGTCTATCTATCTATTTACCTATCTGTCTATCATCCTATCTAACTATCTGCCTTTCTACCTACCTATCTATCTGTCTATCTATCTATCTTTATATCTGACTATCTTTCTATTTGTCTATCTTTCTATATATCTATCATTCTATCTGTCTATCTCTCGATCTATCTATCGATCTTTCTATCAATTTGACAATCTATCAATCTATCAAACTTTCTATATTTCTATATTTTTATCTGTCTTTCTATCTATTTGTCTATCTGTCAATCTGTATATATGTATATCTGTCTATCTATCTAACTATCTATTTGTCTATCAATCTATCTAACTATCTATCTATCTTTCTATCTTTCTATCTATTTATTTATCTACCTATTTTCAAATATATCAATCTGCCTTTCTACCTATCTGTCTATCAATCTATTTGTCTATTTATCTATCTCTCTATCTATCTATCTATATATCTATCTATTTGTATGTTTATCTGACTATATGTCTATATTTCTTTCTTTCTATCTATTTATCTATCTAACCATCTATTTATCTAACTAACTAACTATCTATCTATCTGTTTGTCTGTCTATCTATCTGTGTGTGTCTATCTATCTATCTAATTGTCTACCAATCTTTCTATTTGTCTTCATGTCTATTTGTCTATCTATTTAACTACATATCTTTTTATTTGTCTATACGTCTATCTATTTGTTTGTCTATCTGTCTATTTTTCTATTTATAAATCTATCTATATGTATATGTATCTATCTATGTATATGTCTATAAGTCTATCTATATACACTTTATCTATCTATCAATCTATATATCTATGTATATATCGGTGTATGTTTCTATCTATCTGTCTAACTATATATATATATATATATATATCTATCTATCTATCTATCAATCTATCTATCTGTATATCTATCTATCTGTCTATCTTTTTATCTGTCTATCTATATATCTGTATATTTTTATATCTATCAATCTTTCTATGTTTCTAATTTTCTTTCTATCTATCTATATATCTATCTATCTGTCTGTCTATCTATCTATCTATTTATCTGCCAATCTTTATATCTATCTACGTGTCTATCTCGTTATATGTCTATTTATCTATCTATCTATATGTCAATCTATGTATCATTATATATGTATATTTGTCAATTTATCTGTCTATCTTTCTATCTTTAAATCTATCTATCAATCTATCTATCTATTAATCTATTTATTTATCTATTATCTATCTATCTATCTATCTGTATGTCTGTCTATCTATCTCTCTATATTCCTATCTATCTATTTGTCTATCTATCTATTTTTCTATTTGTCTATCTAATAGCTATCTATTTATCAATATTTAAATCTATCCATCTATCTTTCTTTCTTTATGCCTATTTATTTATTTGTCTATCAATCTATTATCTTCTATCTATCAATATATCTATAAATTTATCTGTCTATCTATTTATCTATCTCTATATCTATCTATTTGTCTATCTATCTATCGATCTATCTAACTAACTATCTATCTAATTATATATCTATCGATCTGTGTATCTATCTATTTGTCAATATGTTTTAATGTCTATATGTCTATATGTCTATTTATTTATCTTTCTATATATCAATCTCTTTGTATATTAGTCTATAAGTCTAACATTTAATTATCTATCTGTTCGTCTCTATATCTTTCAATCTATCTATCTGTCTTTCTGTCTATCTATGTGTTTATTTATCTATCTGTCTATCTATCTATCTATCAGTCTATCTATCTATTTAACTATATGCCTATATGTATATATGTCTAACACTCAATCAATCTATATATTTAACTATTTATCATTCTATATATCTATCCATCTATCTATCTGGCTATCTCACAATCTGTCTATTTTACTATTTGTCTATCTGTCAATCTTTCTAACTGTGTGTATATTATCAATCTCTCTACTCTATCTGTCTATGTGACTATCTATCTTCTGTCTATCAATCTATGTGTCTATCTATAATTTTATCTATCTGTCTATCTATCTATATATCGATCTATATATTTATATATTGTCTATATATCTATCTGGTAATTTGCCTATGTCTATATTTCAATCTGTCTATCTGTATATCTATCTATCTAACTATTTGTCTATTTATCTGTATGTCTATCTATCTTATGTTTGTGTCAAACTATCTATGTATCTATCTTTTTATCCATCTATCTGTCTATCTATATATATATATCTATCTGTCTATTTATTTATGTATATCTGGCAATCCATATTTGTGTATATATGTATATTTGTGTGTGTGCGTGTGTTTGTATCTATTTATCAATCTGTCTATCTATAAATAAGTCGATATGTCGATCTGTTTATTTGGAAATCTATCAATCAATCTATCTGTCTATTTGTCTATCTGTTTATATATATATATATGTGTGTGTGTCTGTGTGTGTGTGTGTTTGTCTGTATATCTATCTATATAATTGTCTATATGTCAATTTATCTATCTATCAATATTTTTTTAAAGGTTTGTTTTATTATTATAACCCTCTCTTTTGGCGGAGGAATACCATTTTTACAAACTAAAATCTACCCTTTTCCCTTTTACACTCTCTTTCTCAAAAAATAAAAATAAGCAATACATAACTTAAATTTTCCAATCAAACCCTCTTTTTGTCTTGTGAACGATGGGGTTTAAGTTAGTTTTTATGCTAGCCCTCTGAATTTGCTAATATGAAAAAACATTTGCAACTGAATTTTAGAACTTTTCTTCCTCTACTTTCTCCTATCCTGAGCTTCTGTTGCTTTACCTTTATCCATTATCTTTTCTCGGCTTTGAGATTCCAGAGGTCCACTTTCCAGATGTGACCACCCAAATCCCTAATTCTCGATCAACCACTGCTTCTAGAATTTAGACATTTATACAAACAATCTAGCATATTTCAAAGACCACATGCACAGACATTTATACAAACACCCAGTAAACACTGACTCATTTTTACATCCTCTAACGCATCTCATTGCAGACATTTATACAAACACCTTGTAGGCTCTGGCTCCCTATTACAAACGTGACCCTACTAACTCACTATTACATACCAACCGTGACTTACAAAAACCATCTAGTTTCCATCCCCAGTCCCTTGTTTCTATAGAATATATCAAGAACTAGTCGCATGTGTGAAAAAATAACTCTAAACTTACATGTCCTTACCAGATTCATTAAAAGTTCCTGCAAAAATAGAACATACAGTAACAATATTTAAGGAAAATTTGCAAATTAACCATACTTCTTTAAATGTTCTTGTTCCTTCAATGGTAAATTTAAGAAAATATGTTCCTGGAGATACGTGTTCCTGCAAGGATTATCCATACATGTTTAATAATTAAAGAAAGCTGCAATTAACATCTATTAATTCCTTAGGCCCTTGTACTGCCTACTTATTTCTGTAGAAAATGCAGAAATAGACAAAGAGGAAACCCCCATGCCAACCCCCATCTCTTGCACACTCCCTACCCTCAGCAGGTTAGGCTACTAGGGTCCTGCAACAACAATCCCCCCTTTATCCTGTATCCTATGTACCCTCTATTTGCCTAAATAATCTAACATATGGAAATGCCATTTTATCCAGCTTAGCCACCCGTGAAAATTTATTAGGAATATCATGCCCATCAAATTCTTGCATACCCCTAATCATGCCCTCCTTTACTAGTTTATCCACAAGTGCATTGGCCTCCCTATATGTATGTGAAATTGTGGCCTCCAGCTCTTTCATTAATTTTCTTATATTTTCCGTGTCTTCTTCATATCTCCACATTTGTAGTCTTTTTAATGCTAGCCCTTCCATCAGCTTTGAGACCATTTGAATTTGAATCTTTTTAAGATTCAGCCTTTTGCAAATCTGAAGCCCCCTAAGTAAGGCTTGGATTTCTGATTGTAGGGCTGAATAAGCTTTATCTTTCATAGTGAAAGCTCTTATAATCAAACCTTGTGCGTCCCTGATGACACCTCCTCCACCATCTATTCCCACGTCTCTATTAAAACTTCCATCCGTATTAAGAGCCAACATTCCATTTGGTGGTTTAGCCCAAGAAACTCTCTTTAGACCCAACCACCCTTCTTTTTTGATACTCAGCCCCCATTGAATTCTCAGTATTTTTGATGTATCAGTGTTACCAGTCTTAATCAGTTTTAATGCAGAAATAATTGAGATTTCCTTTTTTATATCTTTTAGAATTTTTTCTGAATTCATCCATACTCCTTCAAACTTGCTTCTATTTCTAGCTTTCCATATGCACCAAATAGTTACCGAGGGAACGTTACTCCTAAACCAAGCATGAACATGGCTTCTGGTTTTCTCCACATTCCAGTGTATCAGTCTATCCTCTAATTTATCCTCTTTTAGCTATCCTCCTTCCAACTATCTCCATATCTCCTTTGCTATCTTCCCTTTCGAAAAGAGATGATTCGTACTTTCTATCTATCAGTGGCAACATTCACATCTTGACACTAGTTTTATGCCTTTTTTCTGTATATTTAAATACACTGGTGTGGCTCTTATGAGCGACCTCCACATTAGTGTTTTCATTTTCTGTGGGGTATCACTTTTCCATAACTCTTTAAAAATCAGGCTATGTTTGTGTTTTTTCCTAATTATATTCTTTGTTGATTTAAGAGTAAATTTTTCTTCTGCAATTGGTGTCCATTTCAATCCGCTTTTATTTAATCTAGAGTGAGCTTCTACTAAATCTTTTTGCTTTATCATTGACTTCCATTCTTTAGATGCTTTCTTCGAATCTTTGAATTGTTCTTTTTCTCATTCATACTTGACACGCATAAACCTTGCCTACAGGCTATCATTTTCTTTCAACCTCCACCAACTTTTGCAGGCCCATGCACTAGCCATATCTGTAATACTTGTAAATCCCATACCTGCCTCTCCTTGGGAAAGCATAGGTCCTCCCATTTTTTGCTAGTGTAATTTCGGCATGCCATCCCTTTTTCCCCACAAGATGTTCGCCATTTCTTTTTCCAGACTCTTTATAGTCTTTTTTAGAGGATACATGATGGTTAAAATATGTGCGAGTGAACCTTGTAATACATGCGTAATCAATGTAATTTTACCCCCCATACTTAAGAGATTTTTTTTCCAGCCCGCTATTTTTCCTTTCATTCTCATCACTTGGTACCTTAAATATTCTTCTCTTAGTCTCCCCTCAAAAATGGGATAGCCCAGGTACATCAATGCACCTTTCTTTTGGGAAAAGCCCGTAATATTTATAACTCTTTGAGTAGTTTTATCTGGTGCTTTTGCCACGAGCATAAATTGACACTTCTTGATATTTAGAGTTTGACCAGTTTCCTCTTCTAGCGTGTGCAATAATTCCATCAAATTAACAAGAGATTGCCTACTGGCATTTGTGAAAATGATCACATCATTTGCATATGCCAAACAACAGACTCGGGGAGTGTTCTTAGGTTGCTTGAACATTAGAATTTTCTCTTTTTCCATTTTAACTTTTAAATTTATCAGCAGTGATTCCAAGTAGATATTGAATAAATAGGGTGATAGTGGATCTCCTTGCCTTAGCGCTCTTACAGGCTTAAACTACTCCCCTATTTTCCCATTTATTATGATTCTAACCCACAAGCTTGATATACATCTATATATCAAATCTATCCAAAATTATGAAAGACCCATCTTACGCATTATATAGCATAAGATTGATCATTCTACCCTGTCAAATGCTTTTGATAGGTCAAGTTTAAAGACCAGATTATGACCCCTTACTTTGACTCCAATCTCTCTCATCATTTCTGATGCCAGGCTAATATTTTCCATTATCAGTCTATTTTTAACAAAACCAGATTGTTCTTGTGAAATTATGTTAGGAAATATATCACTTAGCCTATTTTGTTACTTTGTTAAGATTTTATATATTGAGTTAGACAGGCTAATTAGCCGGAAATCTTTGCAATTTTGTGGATTTTCAATTTTAGGAATAAGCACAATAAACGAGCTTGCCCACGATTTTGTAATTTCTGCTCCTGCATATATCTAGTTTATAGCCTGTATCAGATCTATTTTGATAACATGCCAGCAAATTTGAAAAAATGCATTGTTCCAGCCATGTGGACCAGCCACACTATCTTATTCATACTAAATACAGCAACCTTCACCCCCTCCTCATCTAGAAATTCAGCCAGCTTCTTATTATCTTCATCCGTGACTTGATGTCTTATTTTTTGTAGCAAGCTGTTTCCTTCTCTCCTCACATTTTCGCACAAGTGTTATTTTAAATATTCTTCTAATTGTGTTTTTACCTCCTCTTCTTTTTCAACCCATTCACCCTCTAAATTTTTTATAGCTTTAATTTTTTGTTTTTTGGATTTGATTTTTGCCATAGTGTGAAATAATCTATCTATCAATATATCATTCTCTGTATCATTCTATCTATCTATTTGTCTATCTCTCTATCTGTCTATCTATTTATCTGATGATCTTACAATTTGTCTATCTATCAGTCAGTCAGTCTATCTATCTTTTTATCAACCTGTCGATCGATCTATCTGTCTTTCTACCTTCTATCTGTCTATTTGTTTATCCATCTATCTGTATATCTATATATCTAACTATTTTTCTATCTATCTATATATCTATCAATCTATTAGTCTATCTGTCTATCTATTTATCTGTATATCTTGAAAACTTTCAATCTTTAACTCTGCCTATTTATCTATCTGTCTATCTATCTATCTGTATCTCTATCAACCTATATAACTATTTGCATATTTTCCTATCTAACTATTTATTTATACGTATATAGATCTATATGTCTATCTATCTATATGTATATCTGTCTACCTGTCTATCATTCTTTAAGTCTCTCTGTCTATCAATCTATCACACTATCATTCTATCTATCTATCTATCTATCTGTCTGTCTAACTATTAATCTATATATGTGTTTAACTATCCATCTGTATATAAATCTCTCAGTCTATCTATCTATCGATCTATCTTTGTATCTGACTATCTGGCTAACTATATATATATATTTATTTATTTATTTATCTATCTATATTTCTTTATATTTATTTGTCTATCTATTTATTATTCTATTTGTCTATCTATCTATCTACTTATCTGTCTATCTATCTAAATATCTGGCTCTCTCTCTATCTATTTATATGTCATTTTTTCAATCTATCTATCTATCTATCAATCATTCAATCTATCTATTAGTCTACTTGTATGTCTATCTATCTATATATCTTTCTATCTATCTAACTATTTATCTATCTATATGCGTATTTGTCTATCTATTTTTCCATCTGTCTATCTGTCTATCAATATCTATGTCTATCTATCTATGTGTCTATCAATCTATATGTCTATTTCTCTATCTTTTTATCTATCTATCTATCTATCTGTCTGTCAATCTATCTATCTGACTATATGTCTATCTATTATTTTGTCTATCTGTCTATTTGTCTAACTATCTATATATATATCTATCTGTATATCTATCTATATATCTATTTGTCTATCTATAAATATGTCTATCTATTTATTGCCTATCTAACTATTTGTCTATATTTCTATCTATTTATAAATCTGTCTACCTACCTACCTACCTATCTGTCTATAAGTCTTAATGTCTATATGTCTAACTATCTATATGTATATCTATCTATATAGCTATCTGACTATCTAGCTATCTATCTATATGTCTATATGTCTTTTTTTTCAATCTGTCTATTTGACAATCAATCAATCAATCAATTTATCTATCTATATATTTGTCTATCTGTCTATCTATCTATCAATCTATCTATTTATATATTTGTCTATTTGACTATTTGTCTATATTTCTATCTATCTATTTATCTATCATTTAATCTGTCTATCTATCTATCAATCATTCTGTCTATCTATCCTTTTGTGTATTTGTCTATCTTTCTATCTATCTTCTGTCTATCTACTTATCTATCTATCTATAAACCTATCTATATGTCTATATTTCAATCTATCTATCTATATGTCTATCTGTCTATCTGTATATCTGTCTATCTTTCTATCTATCTATTAGTCTATCTATTTATCTATTTATTAGTATATATATCTAGATGTGTATTTGTTGATCTATCTATCTACCAATCTATCTATCTATATATCTTTCTTTCTGGCTATCCTCTTTTCTCTCATTAATCTATCTATCTATCTATCTACAAATCTATCTATATGTCTATATATCCATCTATGAATACATCTATATTTATATATGTCTACCTATCTATCTATCTATCTATCTATGTATCTATATTTCTATCTTTCAATATTTCTATAATTCTATCTATCTTTATATCTATATATCTATCTTTCTACCAATCTAGGTATCTCAATATTTATCAATCTATTTATATGTCTATCTATCTATTTGATTATCTCTCTATCTAGTTATTATGTATCTTTCTATATATCAATTTGTCAATTTGTCTATTTGTTTATGTGTATCTTTGTCTATTTGTGTAATTGTCTATTTATATATCTTTTTATTTGTATATATGCCTATCAGTATATTTATCTATTTTTCTATCTTACTATCTACCTCTTTATCTATCTATCTATCTATCTATCTATCTGTCTATCTATCTACCTATATATCTATCTAACTATCTGCCTATTTTCCAATCTGTCAATCTGAGTATCTGCCTAACTAACCAACTATCTATATGTCTATCTGTCTGTCTATCTATCTATCTATCTATAAAATTTTCTATATGTCTATATATATTTCTATCTAAATATGTATATTTTTATATGTTAATATGTCTAAATATTTATTCATATATCTATCTATTTGTTTATCTATCTATGTGCCTATTTATATATGTGTGCCTAACTATCTATCTATCTATCTGTCTGTCTGTCTGTCTATCTATATATCATCTTATGTCTATCAATCTATCTATCTATCTATCTGTGTATTTGTCTATCTATCTATCTATCTATCTTCTTTCTATCTGCCTGTTTATCTGCATGTCCATCTATCTATGTGTCGATCTATATATAAATCTCCCTTAATCTCTATCTACCTTTTATCTATCTGTCTATTTATCTTTATATCTAACTAACTAACTAACTATCTGTCCATCTATCTATCTATCTATTTGTTTATGTATCTATCTATCTGTCTGCATATATGTTGATCTGTATATATTTCTATCTGTCTATTTGTTGATGTGTAATTTTTCTATCAATCTATATATTTATTTGTCTATCTGTCTATCTATCTATCTGTCTATATATCTTTCTATCTATATCTTTATCAGTATATCTGTTTATCTATCTATTTATCTATATGTCTATCTTTTTATCTATCTATCTATTTGTCTATTTATCTATCTATCTATCTACTGTTTGTTTATCTGTCTATTTATCTATCTATCATCCATTATTTGTTCTACATGTCTATCTATCTATCTATCTATCTATTTGTCTATCATTTTATATATATATATATCTTTCTATCTATTTATCTATATATATAAATATCTATCTATCTAGTTATATGCCACTATATATATCTATCTATATGTCTATCTGTCTTTCTATCTCTCTATTTGTATATCTATCTATCTTTATATCTATCTATCTGTCTATAAGACTATATGTCTATCTATCTATCTGTCAATCTTTCAATCTATCTTTATGCCAAACTATTAATATGGATATCTATCGATCTACCTAACTATCTATTTATCTTTCTATCTGTCTATCTATCTCTCTATCTATATGTCTACTTGTCTATATGTCTATTTGTCTATATTCATAACTTCATATCTATCTAACTAACTACCTATCTATCTCTTTATTTGTCTATCTATCTATTTGTCTATTTGTTGATCTATCTATCTGTATATCAAAAAATCTATCTATCTATCTATATGTCTACCTATCTATCTGTCTATTGATATATCAGTCTATCTATTGATCTATCAATTTATCTATTTGTCTACTGTTTATCAATCTATCTATCTATAAATCTATCTATATGTTTATCTATATATCAGTATATGTATATGTGTATATCTTTAGTTGCCTAACTATCTATTTATTTATTTATCTAACTATCTATCGATATATTATTCTATCTATCTTTTTATTATCTATCTATCTATCTATATTTCAATCAATCTATCTATCTATATTCTATCTATCTATCTATCTATCCATCTATCTATCTATCAATCATTCAATAAATAAATAAATAAATCTATCTATCTATATATATATGTTAATCTATTTATTTAATTATCTATCTATCTATATATCTATATATATATATATACACATATCTGTCTATCTAGCTATCTATCTATCTATTTATCTATATGTAAATCTTTCTATCTGTCAATTTATATATCTATCTATTTATCTATCTATCTCTCTATCTACATATCTATCTATATGTCTATCTATCTATCTGTCTATTTGTCTATATGTTTATCTGTGTATCTATCTGTCTCTCTATCAACCAATCTATTTTTCATTATGTCTATCTATCTATCTGTCTATCTCTATATCTCTCTAACTATATATTTGTCTATTTTCCTATCTATAAATTCATTTATAAGTCTATATATCTAATAATTTATATATTTATATGTCTATCTATCTAAATCTCTATCTATATATCTGTGTATTTATCTATCTTTCTATCTATTTATCTGTCTATTTGTCTGTCTTTTTGTCTGTCTATTTGTCTTTCTATTTATTTCATTATCTATCTATATATCTTTCTGGAAATCTGTCTGTCAATCTTTCTATTTATCGATTTATCTCTCTATCTACCTATCTATATATCTATCTTTCTATCTATCTCTATATTTATCTATATATTTATTTATCCCTCCTATCTATCTTTCTATTTATCTTTAGATCTATCTATTTGTCAATCTATCTATCTACCTATCTAGCTATTTGGCTATTTGTTTATCTATCTATCTATCTATTCGTCTATATGTCTATTTGTCTATATGCCTATTTGTCTAATTTATATCAGTCTATATGTCTATTTGTATATCTGTCTAATTGTATATCTATCTATCTATCTATCTATCTATTTATCTGTCAGTCTATTTATCTATATGTGTTTCTATTTATCTGTCTATCTATTCTATCTATCTATTAGTCTATTTGTCTTTGTGTATATTTGTTTATTTATCTAATAGTCTATATATATATATATATATCTTTTTATTTGTCTATATGTCTATTAGTATTTTTATCTATTTTTCTATCTTACTATCTACATCTTTATCTATCTATATTTTTATATATCTATCTATCTGTATGTCTGTCTATCTACCTATATATCTATCTGACTATCCACCTATTCGCCAATCTGTTAATCTGAGTATCTACCTAACTAACTAACTATCTATATGTCTATCTGTATGTCAATCTATCTATCTATCTATAAATATTTCTATATGTCTATATATCTTTATATCTAAAAATATATATGTTTATATGTCAATATGTCTAAAAATTTATTCATCAATCTATCTATTTATTTATCTGTCTATGTGCCTATTTATATATGTGTGTCTAACTATCTATCTATCTATCAATCTGCATGTCTGTCTATCTGTCTGTCTGTATATCATCTTATGTCTATCTATCAATCTATCTATCTATGTATCTATCTATCTTTCTATCTGTCTATCTATCTGTATGTCCATCTATCTATGTGTTGATCTATATATAAATCTCCCTGTATCTCTATCTACCTTCTATCTATCTGTCTATATATCTTAATATATATATCTAATTAACTAACTAACTAACTAGCTATTTGTCCATCTATTTATCTATCTATTTGTATGTCTATCTATTTATATGTATGTATATATGTCGATCTGTATATATTTATATCTGTCTATTTTTTGATGTGTAATTTGTCTATTGATTTATATATTTATTTGTCTATTTGTCTATCTATCTATCTGTCTATATATCTTTCTGTCTATATGTCGTTTATTTTATCTATTTATATGTCTATTTATCTATATATCTATTTGTTTATGTGTTTATTTATCTATCAATCATCTGTTGTTCTTTCTATTTGTCTATCTGTCTATCATTTTATATGTATATCTATCTCTCTATGTATCTTTCTATCTATTATCTATCTATCTATATATATATATATATATATATATATATATCTATCTAGTTATATAACTCTCTATCAATCTATTTATATGGCTATAAGTATATATGTCTATATGTCTTTCTATCTCTCTATTTGTATATCTATCTATCTATATATCTATCTGTCTATCTTTAAGACTATATGTCTATCTATCTATCTATCTGTCAATCTATCAATTTATCTATCTATCAAACTCTCAATATGTCTCTCTATCTATCTATCTATCTATTTGTCTATATATATATGTCTATTTGTCTATATGTCGATCTATCTATATTTATAATTTCATATCTGCCTATCTATCTATCTTTATATTTGTCTATCTATCTATTTATCTATTTTTTGATCTATCTAACTGTATATCAATCCATCTATCTATCTATCTATAGGTCTATTTGTTGATCTATCTAATTGTATATTAATCCATCTATCCATCTATATGTTTACCTGTCTATAAGTTTATTAATATATATGTCTATCTATCTATCTATCAATTTATATATCTGTCCATCTATTTATCAATCTATCTATAAATCTATCTATATGTCTATCTATCTATCAATATATGTATATGTATATATGTCTATTTGACTAACTATCTATTTATCTATCTATATTTCTATCTTTCTTTTATTTATTTATTTATCTATCTATCTATATTTCAATCAATCAATCTATCTATCTATATTTCTATCTATCTATATATCTATCCATCAATCAATATTTTAATCAATAAATAAATAAATAAATCAATCTATCTATATATATATATATATAACTGTCAATATATTTATTTAATTATCTATATATATATATATATATCTATATTTATATACTTATCTGGCTATCTGACTATCTATCTATATATCTATTTATCTATATGTAAATCTTTCTATCTGTTAATATATATATCTATCTATTTCTCTATCTATCTATCTATTAATTTCACTATCTATCTATCTATATGTCTATCTATCTATCTGTCTATTTGTCTATATGTTTATCTGTGTATCTATCTATCAGTCTTTCTATCTACCAATCTATTTTTCTTTATGTCTATCTATCTATATGTCCATCTCTATATCCTCTTACTATATATTTGTTTATTTTCCTATCAATAAATTCATCTATATGTCTATATATCTTATAATTTATATATTTATATGTCTATCTGTCTAAATATCTTTCTATATATCTATGTATTTATCTATCTATCTTTCTATCTACTTATATGTCTACTTTTCTGTCTATTTATCTCTTTATCTATCTAATTGTCTTTCTGGAAATCTCTCTCTCAGTCTTTCTATTTGTCGATTTAACTCTCTAGCTATATATATATATATATATATATATATATATATATATATATATATATATATATATTTCTATCTATCTATCTTTTTATTTATCTATATATTTATTTATTTCTAATATCTATCTTTCTATTTATCTATATATATATCTATCTGTCTGTCTATCTATCTACCTATCTAGCTATTTAGCTATTTGTTTATCTATCTATCTAGCTATCTAGCTATTTGGCTATTTGTTTATCTATCTATCTATCTGATAATTCATCTATCTATCTATAAATATGTCTATCTATCTATATATGTATCTGTATATCTATCCATTTTTCTATATCTATATTTGTTTATCTATCTATCTATGTATATGTCTATTTGTCTATCTATGTATGTGTTTATTTATCTATCTGTCTATCTTTATATCTATATATTTATTTATCAATATATCTGTATCTCATTCTCTCTATCTGTCTATTTGTCAATCAATCAATCTGTCTGTCTATCTATCTATCATTATATTTATCTATCTATCTATTTGTATATCTGGCTATGGTACTATCTGCCTTTCAAGATATATGTATATTTATCTATCTGTCTATCAATCTATCAATCATTCAATCAATCAATCTATCTATTTATCTATTTGTCTATCTATCTATATGTCTGTCTATTTGTAGATTTATTTAATTGACTATCTTTCTATATGTATATCTCTCCATCTATCTATAAGGTAATCTATCAATCTATCAATATGTCAATCTATCAGTATATCAATCATTAAATTTACCTATCTATCTATATATCTATTTATCTATCTATATATCTATCTATCTATTATTTATTGATCTATCTGTTAAATATATGTTTATATGTCAATCTGTCTATCTATATATCTATCTATCTTTGTATCTATCTATCTATCTATCTATATATCTGGTTGTCTCTCTCTCTATCTATTTGTCTGTCTGTATATCTGTCTATCTACGTATTTTCCTATCTGTATATATGCCTATGTATCTATCATTTTGTTATCTACTTATCTATCTATTTATCTATTTGTCTATATGTTTATTTGTCTACCTGTCTATCTATCTATCTGTCTACCTGTCTACTTTTCAAGTCTTTTTGTCAATCTGTCAAACTATCAATCTTTAATCTGTCATTCTATGAATATGTTTGTCTCTATCTATATATCTGCCTATCTATAAATCTATCTATATGTCTTTCTGCCTATATGCCAATTTTCCTTTCTATTTATTTATTTATCTATATTTGTGCATATCAATCTATCTATCTAACTGTCATGATTTAGCTATCAGTCTAACTACCTATCTGCCTATTTTCTTATCTGTTTATCTATCTAATTATATATCTTTCTATTTTTCTATCAATCAATATATATACATATATGTCTATCTGTCTATGGATAAATCTTTCTATTTGTCTATTTGTCTATCTTTCAATATGTCTATCTATCTATCTATTTATCTGTATATCAAACTATTTTTTATCGATTTATCTGTGTATCTCTTTATTTTTTTATCTATCTATCTATCTATCTATCTATCTATCTGTGTATCACTCTATTTTTCTATCTATCTATTTATCTATCTATATATCTATATGTGTATCTATCTATATTCCTATCTACCTCTGTAACTATCTGTCTATCTACCTATTAGTATCTTTACCTATCTACCTATTTGCTTATCTGCCAATCTACCTATATGTCTATCTGCCTATATTTCAACCTGTCAATTTTTTTTTGGTCAATCTACCTATCTGTGTATCTGCCTATCTAGTAATCTATCAACATGCCTATTTGTCTATCTATCTATTTGTATATCTATCAATCAATCTATCTTTCTATCTATTATCTGTCTATCTTCTATATACTTATCTTTCTTTCTATATATCTATCTATTTGTCTATTTGTGAATTTGTAAATCTTTCAATCTATCTACATGTCCTATATTTCTATATATATATATATCTATCTATCTATCTATTTTTCTATCTGTCTATCTATTTATCTATCAATGATCTATCCATCTATCTTGTATATTTGTATATTTGTCTATTTATTTATTTGTCTATCAATCTATATGTCTTCTTTCTATTTATCTTTATGCATATCTTTATGTCTATCTTTCTTTGTTTCTATTTGCCTATCTGAAAATCTGAAAATATGTAAATTTGTCAATATATTTATCTATCTATATTTTTATTTATCTGTCTGTCTATCTATTTATCTATCTATCTATTTGTCTGTCTATTTACCTATCTACCTATGTAACTACTACATATCTTTTTGTTTGCCTATCTACCTATCTATCTAC
>JAREIK010000505.1:47504-94163 GCA_029783825.1 Sapria himalayana
ATAATTATCTATCTATCTATCTTTATATCTATCTATCTATGTGCCAATCTATCTATCTATCTATGTGTGTATCAATCTACCTATCTATCTATCTATATGTCTATCTATCTTTTTGACTATTTATCTATCTATTTATCTATCGAACTATCTGTTTATCTGTCTATCTATCTGACTATCTATATATATGTCTATCCATCTGTATTCTATCTATCTATCTATAGATCAATCTATCTATCTATTTGTCTAAATATTTGTCTATCTATTTATCTATCTATCTATATGTCTATCAATCTACCTATCTATCTAACTATCTTTCAATCTATCTATCTATCTTTAATCTATGTATCTATACAATAATATCTCCATCTATTTGTTTATCTATCTCTCTATCTTTTTGTCTATCTATCAATGTATCTATTTATCAATTTTTCTATCTATCTATCTATCTTATGTCTATCTATCTATATATCTATCTATTATCTATTTATCTTCTGTCAATCTATCTGACTATCTATCTTTCAATGTATCTGTCAAATTATCTATCTATCTATCTTTCTTTCTAGTTGTCTATATATTTGTCTATTTATCAGTCTATCAGTCTATCTAACTTTCTATTTATATTTCTGTATATATCTAATATCTATTTATCTATATATCTCTATTCTATCTATCTGCCTGTCTATCTATCGTCTATAGATATATATATATATAGATATATATATATATATTAATTTATTATTTATTTATTATTCTGTCTGTTGATCGTTCTATCTATTTTTATATATATCTATCTATCTATCTATCTATCTTATGTATGGCTGTCCTATCTATCTGTCTATATAACTATCAATCATTCAATCAATATATTATTATGTATTTCTGTCTATCTTTCTTTTTTATGCATCTGTCTATCTATCTTTCTTTTTATGCATCTGTATATCTATCTTTCTATGTATCTTTTAACTATCTGCCTATCTTTCTTTCTTTCTTTAGTTCTGTCAAACCTATTTATCTGTCCTTCGATCTCTCTATCTATCGATTTTTTATCTATCTATATGTCTATCAATCTATAAAAAGTATATATATATATATATTTTCTATCTGTCTATCTATCTATATGTCACTCTATCTATTTCAATTAATCTATTTATATATATGTCTATCTATTTGTTTATCTATCTATCTATTTATCTATCAATCTATTTGTCTATATATCTGTCAATCTCTCTATATAACTTTCAATCTATATGTTTATTTACCTTTTCTATCTATCTATCTCTTGGTATGTCTATTTGTCTATTTGTCTATATATATATATATATATATATATATGAATTTTGATATTAATCTATATATCAATCTGTCAATTAATTTGTTGATCAATTTGTTGATTAAACTATTTACCAAATTATCTATCTGTCTGTCTATCTATCGGTCTATTTATCTCTATATCTATCTATTTATCTATCTATCTTTCTATCTATACGTATATCTATTTGTCCTATCTCACTATCTATCTATCTATTTATCTATTTTTCTATCAATCAATCTATCTATCTATATAGTTTTCTATCAATTTTGTATGAATCTGTCTACCTATCTGCCTATCTATCTATCTGTCTATCTATCTATCTATTTATCTTATTTCTATATATCTATTTATCTATCTATCTATCTATTTGTATATCAATCAATCTATCTATTTATCTACATTTCTATCTATCTGTCAATATATTTATCTATTAATCTGTCTTTCAATCTATCTATCAATCTATCTACATATGTGTCTATCAATCAATCAATAAATCTGTCAATTTATCTATCGGTCTATCGATCTATCTATCAATCTATTTATCTATCCGTCTATCTATATGCCTACTTATTTGTCGATATATTTATTTTTCTATCTATCTATATATTTGTATATCTAACTTTCTTTCTTTCACTCTGTCTATCTATTTATCTATCTAAATATTTATCAATCTGTCAATCTATTTGTCTCTCGATCTCTCTATCAATCTGTCTATTATATTATCTATAAAAATATCTATCAATCTGTTAATAATTCTATCTTTTAATCTATATGTCTATCTATCTATCTATATATCTATCTAGACGTCTATCTATCTATCTATATATCTATCTATATGTCTATCCATCTATCTATCTATCTATTTGATTATATAAATAAATGACTAACTAATTGACAATCTATTGTCTATCTATATATCTATTTGTCCACCTTTTTAACTATCAGCCAACCTGATTGTCTATCTGTCTGTCTTTTTTATGTCTATCTACTTGATTTACTATTTGCCTACCTTATTGTCTGTCTATTTGTTGGTATGATTGCATATCTATGTGTCTCTTTATATATCTATCTATCCAACTATCTATCTATTTGTTATCTAAATATCTATCTATCTATTTATCAATATATATATATATATATATATATATATATATCAATCTATTAATCTATTTATCTATTTATTTTTCTATTTATCCACCTATCTATCTTTCTATCTATATGTGTGCCTATCTAAATAACTATTTATCTACCTACCTATTTATCTTTGTACCTATCTATTTGTCTATCTATCTGTATATCTATCTATTTATCTACCTGTTTGTTTATCTATTTATTTATATATCTATATATTTTTCTATCAATATGACTTTCAATCTGTCAATCAATCAATCTATCTATCAACTATAAGTCTATTTAAATGTCTATATATCATCTATCTATCTATCTTTCTTTCTATAATTCTATCTATAAATTAATCAATTTTTCTGTCTATCTTTATATCTATCTATCTATTTAACTATCTATCAATCTATATATTTTTTTGTCTATATATATAAAAATTATATATATATGTATCTATCAGTCTATCTATTTGTCTATTTATATATCTGTCTATCTATCTATCTATATATCTGTCTAATAATCTTTCGATCTATTTTCTATCTATTTTCTTTCAATATGACTATCAATTCGTCTATCTATATGCCTATCTATCTGTCTTTTATATCTATCAATCTATCTATAAACTAATCTATAAATTTGTCTATCAATATTTCTATCATTTTTATATAAATCATTCTTTCTATCTATCTATATGTCTTTTTGTCTGTCTTTCTCTCTATTAATCTATCTATTCATCTATCTATCTATCAATTTATTAATCTATCTATCTATCTATATCTATATGTATAAGTATATATATCTGTATATCTATCTATATATCTATCTATTTATCTATATTTTTATCAGTCTATCTATATATCTATCTATGTAGATATATCAATCTTTCTATTAATCTTCAATCAAATTGTGTATATATTTTCCTAACTACTATCTGTCTATCTATTTGTTTATCTGTCTATTTGTCTATCTATATATCTATCTATCATCTTTACTTCTTTCTTTCTATCTCTCTAACTTTTTTTATATTTATCTATCTATCTATCTATCTATTTTTCTATCTATTCGTCTATCTACGTGTCTATCTATTAGTCTATCTATCTATCTATCTCTTGTCTTATAATCATTCAATCTATTTGACTATCTAGTTGTCTATCAATCAATCTATCTATCTATTTATCAATCTGAATATCTATCTTTCTATCTATATGTGTATCCATATGTTTATTAATCTATCTATATTTATGCCAATAAATCTTTCTATCAATCTATCTATGAATTTGTCTATGAATTTGTCAATCAATTTGTCTATCAATTTGTCAATTAAGCAATCATTATATATATATATATATCTTTCTCTCTCTCTCTCTCTATCTATCTTTCTTTCTATAAGTCTATCAATCTATTTATTTATCAATCTATATGACTATCTATCTAATTATCTTTTTGTCTATCAATCTCTCTATCTATCAATATCTTTTTATATAATTCTATCTATATATATCTCTATCAATGTATCTTACTATCTATCTATCTAACAATCTATTTATCTATCTATATATCTATCTTTCTATGTATCTATCTTTTATTTAATTTATCAATCTATCAATGTATATATCTATCTATTTATTTATGTGTGTATCTATCTTTCTATCTACCTGTCTAACTAATTATCATTCTACCTATTTATCTATCTATCTATTTGTCGATCTATCAGTTATCTTTCTGTCTATCTATTTGTATTTTTTTATATTTATTTATCTATCTATCTATCTATCAATCAATATGTCTATCTCTCTATCTATCTATTTGTATATCTATAAGTCTATATAAATGTCTATAAATCATTTATCTATATATATATCAATCTATCTATCATTCTGTCTATCAATTAATCTATCTATCTATCTGTCTATCTATCTATTTATCTATTTGTATAGTTATCTATCGATCTATCTATCTCTCTACCATCTTTCCTTCTTTCTTTCTATCTCTCTAACTTTTTGTATATTTATTTCTCAATCAATTTATCTATTTTCTACCTATCAATCTATCTACGTGTCTATTTATTAGTATATCTATATATCTATCTATATGTCTCTCTATCTATCTCTTGTCTTATAATCTTTCGATCTATTTTACTATCTAGTTGTTTATCAATCAATCAATCTATTTATCATTCTATATAGTTATCTATCTATCTATATGTGTATCTAAATGTTTATTAATCTATCTATATTTCTGTCTATAAATCTTACTATCAATCTGTCTATAAATCTTACTATGAATCTGTCTATGAATTTGTCAATGAATTTGTCTATTAATCTATTAATCAATCAATCAATCTATCTAACAATCTATCTATCTGTCTATCTATCTATATATTTCTCTATCTATCTATCTATCAGTTTATATACATGTCTATCTATCTGTCTATATGTCTATCTATTTTTTGATCTAATTATCTATTGTCATATAATCTTTCGATCTATTTGTCTATCTAGTTGTCTATCAATCTATTTATCTATCTATTTATTAATATGTCTATTTATCTATTTATCTATCTATCTATCTATATATGTTTCTATCAGTTTATCAATAAATCTATATTTTTGTCTATAAATCTCTCAATCAACCTATCTATGAATTTGTCTATGAATTTGTCTATCAATCTATCAATCAATCAATCTGTCTAACTAACTATCTATCTGTCTATCTATCTATATATTTCTCTATCTATCTATATATTACTTTATATACACATCTATCTATCTGTCTATATGTCTATCTATTTTTAGATCTAATTATCTATTGTCATATAATCTTTCGATCTATTTGTCTATCTAGTTGTCTATCAATCTATTTATCTATCTAGCTATTAATATATCTATTTATCTATTTATCTATTTATCTATCAATCTATCGATATATGTTTTTATCAGTTTATTAATAAATCTTTATTTTTGTCTATAAATCTGTCTATCAACCTATCTATGAATTTGTCTATGAATTTGTCTATCAATCTATCAATCAATCAATCATTTTATCTATCTATCTATCTATCTGTTTGTCTGTCTGTCTGTCTTTCAATTTGTCTATTAATATATCTATCTATCGATTTATTTATCTTTCTATCAATCAATCATTTTATCTATATGTTTGTCTGCCTGTCTATCTGTCTATCTGTCTATCTATCTATCTATCTATAAATCTATTTATCTTTCTATCAATGTTTCTATTTATTTATCTTTCTTTCTATCTGTTTGCCTATCTATCTTTTTCTCTACCTATCTGTCTATCTATCTATCTTACAATCTATGTATCTATGTGTCTTTATCTATCTATCTATCTGTCTATCTATTTATCTATCTATCTATTTATTTATCTATCTATCTATTTATCTATCTATCAGCTATCTATCTATCTATCGTTCTTTCTTTCTATCTGTCTATCTATTTGTCTATCTATATATCTATCTTTCTGTCTATTTATCTTTCTATCTATTTGTCTATCTATCTATCTATTTATCTTTATGTCTATTTATCAATATATATATATATATATATATATATATATATATATATATATATCTATCTATCTATCTGTCTATCTAACTATATATCTATCTATCTCTAAGTCTATCTATCTATCTATCTATGAATCTGTCTACCTATCTATTTATCTATTTATCTATCTATCTATCTATCTATCTATCATTTTGTCTATCAATCTATCGATGTGTCTATCTATCTATTTATCTAACTGTTTATTTATCTATCCATCTATCTTTCTATCTATCTAACTTTTTATCTATCTATCTATCGATCAATCCATCTATCTATCTGTCAATCAATATGTTTATCAATATATGTATCTATCTGTATTTATTTATGTCTATCTATCTTTCTATCTCTTTGTTTATCTATCTATCTATCTTTCTTTCTTTATGTTTTTCTATTTGTCGATCTATATATTTAACTATCTTTATATATATATATATCTATCTATCTGTCTATCAATCTATCTATTAATCTTTCTATCAATCTACATATCAATCTATCTATCATTCAATTATTTTATCTCTCTAAATTTCTATCTATCTTTCAATCTATATAATAATCTTTCTATATATCTATCTATTTATTAGTTTATTTTTTTGTTTGTCAATCAATCAATTTATCTGTTTATCTATCTATCTGTCTGTCTATATGTCAGTCTATCTATTTATCTATCTAGCTATCTATCTGTATATCTATCTATCTATATATCTATTTATCTATCTATCTATCTATATCTCTATTTATCTATCTATATATCAAACTATCTTACTATTTATCTATCTGTCTATCTATCTGTCTATCTATCTATCTATCTGTCTGTCTATCTATCTATCTATATATCTATTTGTCTATATATCTATCTATTTGTCTGACTGTCTATCTATTTGTTTATCTCTCTCTCTATCTATATGTCTATATTTCTATCTATCTGTTTATCTATCTATTTATATATATGTCAATCAATCAATCAATCAATCAATCTGTCTATCTGTATATCTATCTATATATCTTTCTATCTATCTATCTGTCTATCCATCTGTCTATCAATCAATCTATCTGTCTATCCATCTGTCTATCAATCTATCTATCTGTCTATCCATCTGTCTATCAATCAATCTATCGATATATGTATTTATGTGTTTTTTAGCGATCTATCTTTTTGTCTTTCTGTTTGTCTTTATATCTATCTACCTATCAATCTAAATATCTATCAAGAATCTTCTAGATATTTCTACTAGTTATTTGAAACTACATTATAATTTACACAACATTCAATACAAGTAAATTTTAAAGCTACTAAAAACCAGTGCAATTTTACAAGATTTTACAATCTGGTTATGTGGCAGCCCTTGGGCAAGATGATGATTCAGTTGATTTGCTTCGTTCAACTGGTTCTGACCCAATCCATGTGGAACATAAGACAGCTACCCAGACTATTGCAGTTGAAGGTAGTGGCTAAAAATTGCATTATAGGTTGCCCAGCCCATTTGACCAAAAACAAACCCAAGGATAGTAGTACAAAATATTTAACCATTTCCATTATTAAAGTTAGCCATACCTACCCTAATCATATTTACTTGATCACAAATCATCACCAATTTCCTTGTTCCATGGTATATGATAATGGTAAGCATATTGCAAATAAGAAGGAATTGGTTTATGTAGATTAAAAGTTGTTTTCAATCTCCTTTTTCACATAAACAGATCACTTTCACATGGTAATTAACAAGTAAATGATGGCACTAACTTGATTTCCCATATTGGTTTATCTTTATTTCATACAAAAGTGATGGTTAGCTCCGTGAAACTTGCAAGTATTCATGTGCCCTAGGAAAAACCAAATAATGAATAGAAAGAACAAGAATGCTGCAAAAGAAAACAAGGGAGGATGGGCCATAACTTTACACGCCCAAAACAAAGTTCTCCAATTAATCAATGTAATTTTTTAAAAGCAAGAAAATTCACACAAGAAAAAAGTGGAACTTTCATCAATGTTTAATATCGATGAAAATTAATCTAGCAAGTATATTCCAATCCTTCGGAATGTGGCTCAATAACACAATGTGCACTAGCAGCCATGGCAGGGGATACATGGTGCTTGCTCACCACATACTCATAATTCAGGGCAAACAAAAATAGGTTTAGATACATAGAATGTAGAACAACAAGTGAATCAATTGTTAATAGCTACAGCTCATACTTCATTAATAAGATCAATAAAACAACAATAATCTAAATGTAAAGTTGGCTCGCCAAAGCTCATATTCATGAAATCACATTTACGCTACATAAAAGTAAGTGTTTTCACCATGTGAATGTCTTTTTCTAGAGTAGATATGAATGACTAATAAAATTTACTCGAACTCCATTATAGCTATCAGGGCCCGTTTCAAGCTTATCCTTATTTCCATTGACCCCAAGCATGAGTCTCCAATCTTGCATGATACTATTTGTGTCCCAGGTGCAACTCAATTGAGCAATAGCTTTGATGAGAGAGATGAAAATATAAAACTACCATGATGGAATAAACCAACATCAATAGACAAGTACGATACCTATGGATGGAAAGCAGCAACAATCGCAGCAACATGTGTACAATGAGCAGAGGAACCACTTACAATGCTTAGAGTCTTTTTCTCATCATAAATATTAAGAGAAAATGTACAAACATCTAGCTTGCTAAATATTTGAAAATTTTTTTCATCCCTGAAATTGTAATTCACATCGCATCACAACACAACCCAATGATATCCATTTGTAAGAAAACTAGGCACTAATAATCAAGAAAACTAGACACTAATAATTGCATCACAACATAACTCATCTGGCATGCAATAATAGGGTGACACATCAAGTGGTAGTCTAGCATGAAATAATAGGGTGACACATCATGTGGCAGTCTGGCATGCAATAATAGAGTGACACATCATATGGTAGTCTAGCATGCAATAATATGGTGACACATCATGTGGCAGTATGGCGTGCACTACTTGGAAGTCTGCTATGTGCTTGTGGTAGTCTGGAATGCACCACGTGCGTGTGTGCAGTAGTATCAATGTGTATGTAGTGTGACACAAATAAGGTGGCAATGTGGCATGTGCAATGTGACAGTGTGCATAATGGATGCGTGTGTTGAAAGGTAGTGGGTAGTTATATGAATCTTGTGTGGCATGCTTTGTGAAGTAGTATGGGCAGTGAATGCATGTAGTGTGTTATGGTAGTGTGCAAAATAAATATAGTGCTGAAAAATTAAAAAAATAATAATAATAAATGATTTAGTGTGTGGGTTATATTTTGGTTGATAGATTTTTTGGTTGCATCAATTTGTGTTGGCTCGCACTAAAGGATGTAATCTAACTTTCTTCTAGTCACATTTGGCTCTCCTCTTCTTAGTGCAGGCTCAAACTACATCAATTTTAATGCTCAAATAGTATTAACACAAATACAAAATCTTTCATTTCACAGTAGAAACATTTCAAAAAACAAAAACTAAAATCAAAATCAAAATCAAAAATAAAATCAAAATCAAAAACCAAAACCTATATGAACATGTGATACTTGAAGTTGTCATCTTCGAAAATTGATGCAATGTTTGCACATCAGATGTCCTATAAAGAATCATGGTTAGGTTAGTCAACGAAATAAAGAACAAAACTAGAATTAAGAACAATGATGCCACCAAAAAAATCTCCTCCTGTTAGCTAGACATAGGCAAAAATCATGTGCCCACAAGTTGCTCACTATTCATTCTTCAAGAAGTGAGAAGAAAAAAGCTTTGAGAATGCAAATCTAGTGAAAGACTTGTGTTGGAGTAGCTCTTTCAACTTATCATCGCATATTATTCTCCACTTATCTGATGGATCCTTTAATGAATAATTGAAATTGAAGAATAGCACCACAGATTCTCATCGGGGGGAGGTGAAGATGATGAATGTTGGCATAGATGTAAATTATTTTCTTTTATATAGTCTCACATATTCTTTACAACATCAGAACGAAATAATGTATCTTTACCTATACCACTAAATTTTATTAGAGCGCCTGAAAGTTGAACAGGAAGCCAGAAATCAAAAAGTTAAGAAATAATTAACAAAAACCAAAAATAGTTCAAAAATAATTTTGATACAAAAATTACATGGTTTAAACAAAAATATAACATAGTTTCATCAACATTTAAAACAAAATCATTTTCATAATTAGTTGGTGCATTTGTGCTAGCCTCTCTTATTTTTGGTTTCATCAACATTTAAACTAAAAATAGTTCACCTATACCCTTAGGCTACTCTTGCCATTTTCTAATTTTTTGTATGTGTGAAAAATAAATTGGCAAGTTTTTTGTGTACAGAAGTATATTTGTACACATGATTAATTATAAACAAAAAAAATGTACATGTAAAGCAAACATAGACTGCACTAAATAAGCAACTTCACACACACCACACATCTACTACTTTGGATATATATAATTTATGCACATTTTTTAAAAAGCAGAATGATTTACTGTATTACTAATCAAATTATCTATCATATTACTCATGTGACCATTAAATAATGATGAAATAATTACTTATTATAAATGTATACACGAAATAAGTTATCATGCATGGCCAGTGTGCTTTGAGAATGCATGGTATCTTGCTCTTCTTTGAAATTAAAATATTAAACAAGACATCAATCTATCTATTGTATTAATGTATAAATATCTTTTTATTTATTATTCTATAAGTCAATGTGTCTAACTATCTAACTATATATCTAACAAACTAACTATCTATCTATCTATCAATATATCTATTTTTCTATGTGTCTATCTATCTATTTTTAGTCTATCATTCAATCTATTATCTATATGTCTTTCATCCTATCTATCTATAAGTATATATATTTAATTTTCAATCAATTTATATGTCTATATAACTATTTTTGTATGTGTCTATCTATCGATTTATCTTTCTATCAATGTGTCTTTGTGTTTATGCGTATATCTTTCGATCTAACTATCTGTCTATCTATCTATCTATCTATTTGTATATCTATCAATCTATCTATTTGTCTATATGTCTATCTATCTATTTATTTTTATGTGTATATGTCTATCTGTCAATCAATCAATCTATCTATTTGTGTCTCTATCTATCTATATATCTATCTATCTATGTGTCAATCTAAAAAATAGTCTATATGTCTATTATTTTATCTATCTATATATCTATCTATATATCTATCTATCATTATATATAACTTTCTATCTATCTATATGACTATATGTCTATTGGTTTATCTATCAATCTGACTATCTCTCAATATGTCTGTCTATCTATCAATCAATCAATCTATCTATCTATCTATCTTTCTATCTATTAGTTTTTCTCTATATCTATCTATCTGTCCCTTTGTCTATCTATCTATTTGTCTATAAGTTTATCAATCAATCAATCTTTCTATCTATATATATATAAATTTCTCTATCTATTTACCTATTTATATGTCTATTTTTGTATGTATCTATCTATCTATGTATTTGTCTATCTATCCCTCTATTTATCTCTCAGCCTATATATATATATTTATCTATCAATCTGTCTATTTATCTATCAATCTATCTATCTAATGATTTGACTATTTATTTATCGATATGTCTATCTATCTATCTATCTATATCAATATCTATCTATCTATCTATGTATATAACTATATGTCTATCTATATATTTTTCTATCAGTCTATTTGTCTATTTGTCTATCTATATATATGTATTTCTATCAATCTATCAATATATATATCAATGTATTTATCCATCTATTTATCTATCCATCTATCTGTATGTCTGTCTATCTGTCTATCTGTCTAACAATTTAACTATGTATTAATCTATCTATCTGTCTAACTATTTAACTAACTATCTTTCTTTCTATTTATCTTTTTTCTGTCTATTTATCTTTCAACCTAGCTATCTATCAATCTATTTATCTATTTATCTATCTATATGTCTATTTATTTATATGTTTTCTTTCTATCTATCTATCTACCTTTCTATATGTTTATCAACTACAATATATTGGTCTATCAATCTTTCTATCATTCTATCTAACTATCTATTTATATGCCAATTAGACTATCTATTTGTGTATTTTAGTGTCTATCTATGTGTCTCTATGTCTATCATTCAATCAATCTATTTATTTATCAATCTATTAGTGAATATATTTTTTAACTATCTATCTATCTTTCTATTTATCTATCTATCTATCTATATATCTATCTAAATTTCTATCTATATAATTGTCCATTTGGCTATCTAACTAAGTTTCTATCTATCTATATGTATATCTTTTTACATATCTATCATTATATATTTTTGCTATGATTGTCTATCTCTCTATCTATTTTTCAATTTATCGATATGTATATTAGTTTATATATCTATCTATCTACATATCTGTCTGTCTATCAGTCTAATAATCTCTCTATCTATTATTCTATTCGACTAGCTATCTTTCTATCTATTTGTGTATCTATCACTATATCTATTTATTTACTATTTGTCTATTTCTACCTCTATCTATCTATCTATCTATATGTCTATCTTTCTATCTATGTATAAGACTATCTATCTATCTATCTATATTTCATATTATCTACCTATCTACTTATATGTCTTTTTGTCTATCTATCTATCTATCTATCACTCTATCTATCTATCTTTTTATCTATATGCCAAATGACTAACTAACTACCTATATATATATCTATGTGTCTATCTACATATATGCTTATCTATGTATTTATCTATCTATAAATCTATCTTTTGATATATTTATCAATCTCTCAATATGTCTTTTTGTGTGTATATATATATATATATATTTGTGTGTGTGTGTGTGTGTGTGTATCTTTATCTATCTATATGACTATACTTATATCAGTCAATCTATCTATCTTTTTATCTTTCTATCTGTATATTTATCTTTTGTTTATCTATATATCTTTCTATATGTCTATCTATCTATCTTTCTTTCTTTCAAAATATCTATATTTTATATAGTTATATTTGTATCTATTTATCTATCTATTAATCTTTCTTACTATTTGGATTTCTATCTATCTGTATATCTCTCAATCTGTCTATTTGTCTATTTGTATAAATTTTTATATGTCTATTTATGTATTATGAATGTATCTATCTATCTGCCTATCTATGTAGCTCTCTATCTATCTATCTATTTGTCTATTTGTTTGTCTATATTTCTATTTATCTTTATATATGTCTATCTATATATTCTTTTTTATCTTTGTATATATATATATATATATCTTTTTTAATCGTTGTCTATCTATACATTTGACTATCTATTTATCTATCTATATGCCTACCTGCCTATTTGTCTATCTATCTATATATCTAAATGTCTATCTTTCAATCTATCAATCTATCAAAATGTCTTCCTCTCTATCTGTTTATCTATCTATTTAACAATCTGGCTATCGATATGTATATCTATCTGCCAATATATTCGTGTATATGTCTATTTTTGTTTCTATCAATCAATCAATCAATTTTTATGTCTATCTATTTCTTTGTCTAACTAGCTATCTATCTATTTATCTATCTTTCTATCGATTTGCCTATTTCTGTATATGCATATCTATTTATCTATCTTTTTTTTATCTATTAATCTATCAAACTATAAATCTATGTATTTTTCTATCATATATATTTATGTATTTTTTTATCATATATATATTTATGTATTTGTCTATCATATATATCTATAACTAACTATTTATCTATATTTTTATGTGTCTATCTCATTATTTGTATATCTATCAATATATCTATCTGTCTATCTACCTATCAATTTATTTATTTATCATTCTAATAATCAATCTTTTTTTCTGTCTATCTATATATCTATCCATCTATCTGTCTTTCTATTTGTCTATCTTTCTAACTATCTATCTATTTGTCTATCTATCTATTTTTCTATCTATCTACCTACCTACCTACCTATTTGAATATTTATCTATCTATATGTAAATCTATCAATCTATCTATTTATCTATCTATATATCTATTTTCCTATATGCCTATCTATATATGTTTCTATCTTTCTATTTGTCTATTTATCTTTCTACATATCTATCTATATGTCTATCTTTATATTTATCTATCTATCTATTTATATGTCTATCAATCTAAGAGTCTCTCTATCTATCTATTTGTCTATATTTCCATTTGTCTATCTGTCTATCAATCTATATATATATCTATAGTTATATACCTCTAATTATGTATATATGTATCTGTCTATCTATATATCTATCTTTATATCTATCTATCTATCAATGTGTCAATCAATCTATCTAACTATCTAGTTATTTGTCTATCTATCTATCTATCATTATATCTATTTTTCTGTATATCTATCTATTTGTTTATATATCTATTTGTCTCTTTATTTATTTGCTTATCTATGTTTATGTCTATCTGACTATATTTGTTTCTACCTTATCTTTATATCTATCTATCTATATATTTGTCTTTCTGTCTATCTACATATCTGCCCATATATATATATATCTGTCTATCTATTTTTCGGTCTATCTATCCATCTCTTTTTCTATATATGTGTCTATTAGCCTATCTATATATCTATCTATCTATTTTAAAATCTATCTATTTATCTATATATATGTCAGACTACCTATATATATGCCTATCTATATATCTAACCATCTCTCTATCTGCCGATCTACATATCTGTCTATTTGTCTATCTATCAATCAATAAATCTATATGTTTATTTATATATTTGTTGATCTATTTGTCGATCTATTATCTAACTATCTTTGTATCTATCTCGCTATCACACTATTTATCTATCTATCAGCCATTCTATCTTTGTATATATTTATCTATCGTAATATATGTATATCTATCTATTTTTCTATCTTTCTATTTGTATATCTATGTATCTATTTATCTGTCTAATTGTCCATCTATATATATATATATATATATATATATGTGTGTGTGTGTGTGTGTGTATATATCTATATATCTATATTTATCTTTATAAGACTATCTGTCTATCTATCTATCTAACTATCTATTTATCTAAATATATATCTATCTATGAAACTATATATCTAGCTATCTATATATCTATCTATCTTTCTATATATATATATATATATATATTTATCTATCTATTAATCAATCTAACTATTTTTTTATTGTTTTATCTATAATTCTATTTATCTATCTATCTAACTATCTACTCATCTATTTATACCACTATCTATCTCTCTATCTATAAGTCAATTTTTAAATTTGACTATCAATCAATTTATCTATTTATTTGTCTGTCTATCTATCAAATTATCTATCAATTGTTTATCTATATATCCATATATCGATCTATATGCCTATCTAACTTTCTTCTATTTGCTTATGTAACAATTTAAAAATTGTCAATTTGTCTATCTAACTTTCTTCTATTTGCTTATGTAACAATTTGTGTATCTATATCTTTGATTATTTATATTTCTCACTCTCTCTTTATCTAACTAGCAATCTATATACCTATATGCCTATCTATTTTTATGTCAATTTATTTATATGTTTATATGTCTATCTTTTGATTTGTCTATTGGTCTTTTTGTCTATCAATCTATCTTTCTATTTATTTATCTTAATATCTATCTCTTTATGTATATATCTATGTGTCTATTTATTTTTCTATAAATATATCTATATTACTATATGTATATTTATCTAATTGCCTAACTATTTTTTTATCTATCTAATTGTATATCTATCTATATGTCTATTTGGTCATATAACGATATGTTTATCTATTTAAATTTGTATCTATCTATCTATCTGTCTGTCAATCTTTCTATCATTATATCAATTTATCTTATTTACAATTTATTTGTATATCTTCCTATCTATCTATCTATCTGGCTATCTATCTATTTATTTATATGCCTTTCTATCAATCTTTCTATTTTTCTATCTATATAGCTATATATGTGTCTATCTATCTATCTATCTATTTTTCTATCTCTTTATATGTCTATATTTATATTTTCTTAACTATTTATTTATCTATTTATTAAACTATCTATCTTCCAATCTGTTTATGAGTAAATCTATCTATATGACTATCTCTCTATTTGTCTAACTATATAACTATCTAATTATCTAACTATTTATCTATCTATCTATCTACATATCT
Source organism: Sapria himalayana (assembly GCA_029783825.1). NCBI lineage: Eukaryota > Viridiplantae > Streptophyta > Magnoliopsida > Malpighiales > Rafflesiaceae > Sapria > Sapria himalayana. Next base: position 63,740 of record JAREIK010000505.1, read on the forward strand.
ATCTTTTAGTATATCTATCTATATATATATATATATATATATATATATATATATATATATATATATATACATATATATATATATATATATATATATATATATATATATATATATATATATATATATGTTTATATATCTATATCTTTATATGTCAATCAGCCTATTTGTCTATCTATGTATCTATCTATCTATCCAACTTTTTATTTATCTATTTTTCTGTATACTTGCTAACTATCTATCTTTCTATTTACCTATCTTCGAATCTGTCTTTATGTGCATATATATATATTTGTCTATATGTTAATCTATTTATATGTCAATTTGGCTATTTGTTTATATGCCTATCTATCTATCTATCTCCCCAGATATATATCGATCTATCTATCTAACTACCTCTCTATCTATCTGTCTATGTATCTTTCTTTGTATTTGTGTATATTTCACACTATATATCTATCTACATGTATATATCTATTTGACTATTTTTTAAATGTCGATATATCTAGATACTCATTTTGTTTAAATGTCTTTAAATCTTTATATCTGTTTATTTAACTATCTAATATATCTATGCTTTATCTATCTTTTTTTTCTAACTATTTAACTATCTTTCAGTCCATTAGTCAATTTATATATCTATGTGTATATATATATATATATTTGTCTTTTTTACTATCTGTCTATCAATCTATCTATTTGTATATCAATGTTTCAATATATCTGTCTATATCTCTATCTATTTATCTATTTAGTTATCTATCTATATAAATATTTATCTATATGTTTATCTTTATATCTATATATATGTCTATCAATCTATTTGTTAATCTTTATATCTATCAATTTATCTATCTATCTATCGATATATCTAATTAACAATATATGTGTCTATCTTTCTATATATCTATCTGTGTAACTATCAAATAGTCTATATGAATGTCTATATATCTATCTATCTATCTATCTTTCTTTCTATCAATCTATTAACAATCTATATGGTATTTTCCTATCTATCTATTTATCTATCTAACTATCTATCTATATCTCTATTTGGCATCTGCCTATTTGCTTATCGGTCTATCTATCTATCTTATGTCTATCTTTTTATTTATCTAATTGACTATCTAATTATCTTCCTATCTATCTATCATTTTATTTAACTATTTGTGTATCTGTCTATCTATCTATATGTCTATTAGTCTATCTATCTACTTATCTATCTATATGTCTATATGCCTATTTGCCTATATGCATATTTGTCTATCTATATTTCTATCAATTTATTTACCTATCTATCTATCTATATATATGTATATCTGTCTATCTATCTATTTATTTATTTATCTATCTGTCTATCTATATGTCAATCTATCTTCAAGTATTTTAGTCTATCTATTTATGTATCTATATATCTTTCTTTTTATCTATTTATCTATAAGTCTATTTTTCTATCAATCCATTTGTCTTTCTATCAATCTATCCATTTATATATTTATATATCTATCTTTCTATCTATCTATCTAACTATCTATCCATCTATCTATCTATCTATGTATCTATCTTGCGTTCTATCTATATATCTATGTATCTGCCTATCTATCCATCTATATATCTATGTGTCGATGTGTCGATGTGTTAATGTTTCTAACTATCTATCTAACTATTTATCTATCTATATATTATCTATCTATCTATCTTTATAACTTTCTATCTATCTTAATTTCATTCTCTCTATATGTTTATCTATCTATAAGATTATCTTTATATCTATCATCTATCTATCTGTCTATATGTCTTTTATGTTTTTATCAATCAATCTATCTGTATATATTTCTATCATTTTATATATTTATATATCTATCTATTTGTATATTTTTATATCTATATATCAACCTATATTTTTTTCTATCTATATGTCTATATGACTATCTAATTACCAATCTATTTGTCTTTTTATTTATCTATTTATTTATATATATACCAATCTATATATCTGTCTATCTATCAATCTGACTATTAGTCTCTCTATCTATATGCTTATTTGCTTATCTACTTATTTGTCTATCTAATTAACTATCTATATATCTTTCTATCTATCTATGTGTTTGTCTATATATATATATATCTATCTAATTTTCTATCTATATATCTGTCTATATATTTATTCGTCTATCTATCTTTCTATCTATATGTGTATCTTTCTACTTGTCTATTTATTTATCACTATATCATTCAATATATCTATATAACTTTCTTACTATAGATAGACAATCTATTTTTTTATATATCTATTGGTCAATATATAAATCTATTAAATATGTCTATTTGTCTATCTATATATCTGACTATCTATATATCTATGAAATTTATCTATTTTTCTATCTATATATCTTTTTATTAGTCTTTTTGTTTATTTACCTATTTATCTATCTGCCAATCTGTGAATCTATCTGTCTGTCTATTTCACTATTTGTCTTATATATATATATATATATATTCCTTTCTATCTATCAATATATTTAGTTATTTCTATGTGTTTCTATATCTCTATATGTCTATATGTCTAACTGTCAATCTTTATATCTTTCTATCTATCTATATTACTAAATCTTTATCAGTATGTCTGTCTATCTATTGAAATCTCTATATATCTATGTCTATTTGTATAACTATTTATCTTTATTTAAGTCTATCTATCTATCTATCTGTTTAAAATTTTATCTGTCTGTCTATATATCAATCTATCTTTCTATATATATATCTGTCTGTCTATCTCTCTATCTGTCTATCTATCTATTTGCCTATATGTCTATCTATCTATATGTCTATTGATCTATCTATTTATCTCTATGTCTTTCTATGTGGCTATTTGTCTATTTGTCTACCTAACTATCTTTATATCTATTTTTCTCTCCATCTATTTGTCTGTCTATTTGTCTATTTATCTCTCTGTCTATTTATCTATCTATCTTTATATCTATCTAACTATTTATCTATCTATATATCTATTTATCTATTTATCTATTTATCTATTGATATGTTATCTATATAGCTATTTATCTATCTATTATCTATCTATTAACTATCTATTATTTATTTATTTGTCAATCAATCAATATATCTATCTATCTAACTATTTCTATATTTTTCTATCTGTCTATCTTTGTATCTATCTATCTATCTATATATTTATTTGTCTATCTAGCTATCTAACTAATTAACTTTCTATCTATCTATTTTTCTAACAATATATATGTTTTTATCTATCTGTCAATCAGTCTATCTATATCTATATATAGATATATAAAAAATAGATATATTTTTCTAATAATATATTTTTCTATATTTTTTTCTATGTATGTATGTATCTATCAATATATTTATTTGTCTTTCTATGTATTTATCTAACTAATTAACTTTCTATCTATCTATTTTTCTAACAATATAAATATGTTTTTATCTATTTGTCAATCAATCTATATATTTATTTATATAAGATAGATAGACATATTTGATAGATTTACATATTGACAAATAGATATATAAAGAAATAGATCGATTGATACAAAAATAGTCATATAAACATAAATACCTTTCTATTTATATGTCTATCTAAATCTCTATCTATAAGTTTATCTATCTTTCAATATGTCTTTTTATCTATTAATCAATCAATCTATCTATCTTTATATTTATCTATCGATCTATCTATCTATCTAACTATGTAACTATATTTCTATCATTAATCTATAAGGCAATATGTGTGTGTGTGTGTATTTATTTATTTTTATTTATTTATATGTGTATCTATCTATATGTATAATAGTCTATCTTCCTATCTAACCATCTATCTATATATTATCCAGTTTTTCTATCAATATGTATAACTATCTATCTGACTATGTGTATATATTTTCACTAATTTATATATGTATTTTTCTATAAACTATCTATGTATTTGTCTTTCTTGTGATCTATTTATTTATCATTCTATTAATATGTCTATATGTCTATCTGTTTATCTATCTATTTGTATATCTACCTATATATCAATGTCTATCTGTTTATCTATCTATATATCTTTTTATCTATATGTATATCTATTTATTTGTATCTCTATATCTCTCTATCTCTCAATCTATCTATAAATCTATCTGTCAATCTATATATATTTATATCTATCAAATGATTATATGTTTATCGGTCAATTTGTCTATCTATATTTCTTTTTATATGTTTATTTATCTATTTCTTTATATATCTACGTATCTATATTCCTATATGTTTAACTATCTATCTATCTAATTTTTAATCTATTTATCTCCCTATCTGTCTATCTATCGTTCTATCTACCTATATATCTATCTATATCTCTATATGTCTATCTATCTACTTATTTATCTGTCTATCTATATGCTATATATATATATATATATATCTATTTCTCTATCTATCTTGCTATTTGTCTATTCGTCTATCTATTTATCTATCTTTCTACCTTTATGAATATCTGTCTATATCTTTATCTCTCTATCTATCTAATTGTCAAACTATTTATCTATCGATCTATCTACTTGTTTATCAATTTACCTATATATATATATATATATATATATATATATATATATATATATATATATATATATATATATATATATATATATATATATATATATATATATATATATATATATATTTCTATCTATTTGTCTATTTGTATGTTTATCTATTGATCTATATTTATGTAGATCTATCTATCTATCTATCTCTCTATCTATCTATATAGTTATCTAACTATCAATCTGTATATTTGTATATTTGTATATTTGTATATTTGTTTATTTGTCTATTTGTCTATCTATCTATATATGTATCAATTAATCAATCAATCTATAAATTTAGATATCTATCTATTTATCTATTTGTCTATCTATCTAATTATCTAATGGTCAAATTATCTAATTTTATAACTATATAACAATATTGCTGTTTATTAGTCTACTAGTCTATCTTTTTATCTATCTATCTATATATCTATTTGTTTGTGTATCTATCTATCTACCAATCTATTTATCTATCTAACTATCTATCGTGGTATTTTTTATTTTTTCTCGGTATATTTGTCTCTTTATCTATATATTTATCTACCTATCTCCCTGTGTGTCTATAGGTCAATCAATCTATCTATCTATCTATTTTATGTCTGTTTATCTTTAAATCTATCTATCTATCTATTTATCTATATGTCTGTCTAAATATCTATCTATATATCTATCTTTATGCCTATCTTTCTACTTTCTACTTGTTTATCATCTATCAATCAAATGGTCTATTTATCTATCTATCAATCATTCTATCTGTCAATCTAATTATCTGTGTATCTTTCTATCTGTCTAATTGTCTATCTATCTATCTTTCTATCTTTATATATCTATCTATATAACTTTTTAAGTATCTTTTTGATTATCTATTCATCTATCTATTTATCAACTATTTATCTGTCTAATTGTCTATCTGTCTTTTATTATATCAGTCTATCTATTTGTCTATCTCTATTTTTGTCCGTGTCTATAAGCATATCGATCTAGTTATTTATGGTTCAATCAATCAATCCATCTATATATAAATCTATTTATCTATCTATCTATATGTCAATTAATATATTAGTCTATCTGTCTATAAATCTATCTATCTATATATTTGTTTCTCTATCTATCTCCTTATCTATCTATCTATCTATTTATCTGTGTGTATCTTTGTCTATCTATTTATATGTCTATTTCTCTATCTATCTATTTGTCTATCTTTATATGTGTATGTCTATCTATTTATATATATGTTAATCTATCAATATATGTTTATGTCAATTTGAGACTTTGTCTATCTGTCTACCTATCCATCTTTCAATATATTTATTAATCTAATTATCTAACTGTCTAATTTTCTAATTATATAACTATCTTTCATTAAATAAGTTTGTTTACCTATTAGTCTAACTATCTATCTTTCTGTCATTCTATTTGTATATATATCTATATATCTATCTATCTGTCAATCTATATATCTTTATATCTATCTATCTTTTTTTCTTTCTATCTATCTTTCAATCTATTTATCTATCACTCTATCTTTGTGTTTATCTATCTAATTCTTATCTATATATCTATCGATTTATCTATCTGTCTATCTGTCTATTAGATAATTTGACTATCAGTTTATCTATCTATCAATCTAGTCTACCTATGTATTTATCAATCTATCAATCTATAAAGATATGTATCTATTTATCTCTCTATCTATCGATCTTTCTCTTTATCTAATTTTGTAATTGTCCATTTGTGTATCTTTCTAACTTCATAACTATGTTTCTCTCTATTAGTATATTAGTATATCTATTTATCTATCTATCTATCTATACTTTTGTCTATCTATATATTTGTCTATCTGCCAATAGTTTATCTATCAATTTGTCTATCTAACAATCTATCTATATGACTATTAGTTTATTTATCTCTCTAACATACTATCTACCTATCTGCTTATCTATCTATATATCTATGTCTATGTTTCTATCAATTTAACTATTTATCTAACTATCTATTTTTTGTCAGTTTATCTTTTAATTTGTTTATCTTTTAATCTATTTATCTATAAATTTGTATATCTATCTGTCTTTATATCAATTTTTCTTTTTATCTTTCTTTCTTTTTATCTTTCTATCTACCTTTCATCTATAAATGTATTGGTCTATCTATCTATTTGGGTATCAGTCTATCAATGTATCTTTTTACCTATCTAACTAACTAACTATCTATCTATCTTTCTTTCTTTCTATCTACCTAAAAATATGTTTATTTTTCTTTATATCTATCTATATATCTCTTTATATGCATATCTGTTTATCTATATATTTGTAAAACTATCTATCTTTCTATTTGACTATTTATTTTTTTATCTATCAATAATCAATTTATATATTTGTCTAATTATCTATATGTCTATGTGTATATATGTCTATCTATCTAACTATTTATCATTCAATATATATATATATTTTTATCTATCTATATGTCAATCAATTTGTAAGTCTCTCTATCTGTCTATCTATCTATATATCTTTATATATATATATATATATATATATATATATTTCTATCTATCTATATGTCAATCAATTTGTAAGTCTCTCTATCTGTCTATCTATCTATCTATCTTTATATATATATATCTATATGTAGGTTGGTCTATCTGTCTATCTATCTAATGTATATTTGTCTATCTATCTATATGTCTATCTCTCAATCTAACTAACTTTCTAAGTGTCTATCTATATGTTAGTCTATATTTATATCTATCAATATGTGTGTATATTTATATGATTATTTGTCTATCTTTCTATCTGTTAATTTATCAATCTATTATTTGTCTGTGTCTAACTATCTATTTGCTAACTATATAATTATCTATCTAACTATCTATTTATCTTTCTATCTATTTGTTTATCTATTTATTTGTCTATGTGTCTATATGTCTATATATCTATCTATTTATCATTAAATCAATAAAACTTACTATGTATATATATATATATCCATCCATCCATCTATCTATATATCTATATTTCAATCAATTTATCAATCTATTTGTCTATCAATCTATTTGTCTATCTATCTATATATCTATTTATCTATTTTTCTAATGTATATTTGTCTTTCTATCTATCTATCTATCTAACTATCTCTCTAAGTGTTTGGCAATCTATATGTCTATATTTCTTTCTATCTATATGTGTATATGTGTATATGTGTATATGTCTATTTTTCTATCTATCTATTTGTCAATTTATCCTTTAGTTATCTATCTATGTGTTAACTATCCATTTGTTTAACTATCTAATTGTCTATCTATCATTCTATCTATATATCTAACTCTTTCTTTCTTTCTATTTATAAGTCTTTCATTCTATTTGTCTATCAGTCTTTCTATTAATCTATCTATCTATTTATTTGTCTGTCTATCTGTTTATCTAACTATCTATCTATCAATTTTTTAAATGTCTTTCAATTTTTTTATCTAACTTTTTATCTATCTATTTATATATCTATCTATCTATCTATCTATCTGCCAATATGTATGTCTTTCTATAAATCTATTTGTGAATATATCTAACTATCTATGTATCTATTTATCTATTTGTCTGTCTATCTATCTATATGTCAATCTTTCTACCTATTAATTAATCTATAGATCTGTCTGTCCTTCTATCTATCTATATATCCATTTTTCTATCTGTGTATCTATCTATTTGTCTAACTATCTATCTGTCTATCAGCTAATCTATCTATATGACTAACAAATTATCTATCTATCTATCGATATATCTATCTATCTATTTATTTATCCATCTATTTATCTATCTATCTATTTATCTATCTGTGTTTTTATCTATATGTATATATATTTATCTATCTATGTAACTATCAATATATATCATTCTATTTATCTATAAGACTATCTATCTATGTGGCTATGTTTCTCTTTATCTATTTATCTATCTATCTGATTGTCTATCTATCTATTTATCTGTATATGTATCTATCTATTTGTCTATCTATCTAATAGTTCATATATCTTTTTATCTATCTTTATGTCAATCTTTATATCTGTTGTATATGTAATTTGTTTTTACTTAATAATCTGTTTTAATATTTTCATGTAAGTGCAGGAAAGGAAATATTAAAAGCCTAGGGATGCAGCAGTAGCACAATAACGAAGGTCCCACTGTTCGGTCAGCGGGCCGAAATTTTTGGAGTAGAGCCTGACCCGTTCCATGATCCGACATGCTTCGGTTAAATGAACCAGATGTTTATTTTTCATATAAAACAATTTGTAATTTGTTTTTCGGGTGGCTATTTTTACCCAGTTGAACTGTTCATCATCCCTCTCCTCTCTCTGCGCGATTTCGCAACTGCATGCTGCATACTGTAAGATGTTCTGTTTCTTGGTTTTAATCTGTAACGCATAAGTGTTTTCTAGTGGAGGTAGCTAGTCGTACTGAGCGACTAGCGAACCACGTTATTTCTTGTGTTAAATTCTCATTTTTTGATTCTATTGTGGATGCTGATGGATTGGGATATATATATATATATATATATTGCTTGTTTCTGTGTTTCTGAGTTTTTTGTTTCTTAATCTCACTACCCGTGGAAGCGCAATTACCCAACAATTGGTATCAGAACTTGGTTTGGGATTTTTCGAGCAATTGTGCATTTAGGGTTTGGGAATTTTCTGTACAAGCAATATTCTGTTGAAATGGCTGGAACCCTAAACACCACGAATGAGAAATTCAACGGTAGAAATGAGTTTAGTATGTGGCAGATTAAAATGCAAGCGCATTTGAAAAACTTCGCTATTTAGAGTCCTATGGTTCAAGGGTTCGGTCCACACACTGCTGTTGCTCTTGGAATAACCGAGGCTGAGGCTTGGAGACGTGAAGAGAAAGCACACTCGATCATTTTGTTGAGCTTGTCGGATGAAGTAATTGTTGAGGTAGCAGATGAGGAATCTGCTACAGGACTGTGGCTCAAGCTTGAGTCTTTGTACATGACTAAATCATTGACAAACAAGCTTCTGTTGAAGAGAAGGTTGTTCACACTGAGGATGCAAGAGGGAACCTCTTTGAAGAAGCATCTGGATGACTTGAATAGCATCCTCATGGACCTTAAATGTGTGGATGCTAAGGTAGATGATGAGGATGCTACACTTCTACTCTTGGTTTCTCTTCCTGCTTCCTATTAAAATTTTGATGGATCTCTCATTGTGGGAAAGAAGGAGATCACACTAGAGGAAGTTCGGGCTGCCCTACACTCTAGAGAGATGAGGCAGATGGCTGCGGTTGAAAGACTTGAACAACATCCTGCTGGACTGGTGATGACAAACAGGAGGCCACAACCTGTTCCATTCAAGAAGAAGGGAAATAAGATTCAGAAGAGGTCAAAGGAGGGTGACATTTGTCACAACTGTAAACATAAAGGGCATTGGAAAACTGAGTGCCCGAAGAAGAGAGCAAGGCTGGAACAGCAAGGTCAACCTAACCCCCCACCTGCTGCTGCTATGACTTTTGATGATCTGGATGATGGAGAAGACCTTGTGTTGGTAATCTCCACAATGATCGCAAGATCAGATTCTTGCATCCTGGATACTGGTGCTTCCTTCCATATAAGCAGTCACTTAGAGTGGTTCTGCAAATATGACAAGAAGGAAGCTAGCCATGATGTAGTGGGGAACAGCCAACCATGTAAGGTGGTTGGAATCGGCACAGTCAGACTGAGAACTTGGGATGGCCAAATTGTCTCACTTTCAAATGTGAGATATGTCCCTGAGATGACAATGAATCTCATTTCTCTTGGTGTTCTAGACGATCAGGGATATTCATTCAGTGGTTGAGAGGGAACACTGAATGTTCACCAAGGAAATGATGTTGTACTGAAGGGGCAGAAGACTGGAATGCTATACACACTGATAGGTTCCACAGTGACAGGGGCTATTGCTGTAACATCTGGAAAGCCAGCATCTGAAGACAAAGCTGAACTTACCAGATTGTGGCATATGCGGCTCGCACATATGGGAGAGAAAGGTATGAAAATTCTCTCTGATCTTAATCTTCTATTTGGTCATAGAGTCAGTAAATTAAATTTCTGTGATCATTGTGTTTTTGGTAAGAAACATAGAACTATGTTCGGTAAAGTCATACACTGCACAAATAGTATTTTAGATTATTTCTATGCTGACTATTGGGGCCCTTCTAGAGTCACATCTTTTGGGGGTGCCCGATTTTATTTATGTTTAGTTGATGATTACTCTAGGATGTCCTGGGTATTCATGATGAAACATAAATCTGAGACTTTTATAAAGTTTAAGCAGTGGGTGAGCTTAGTAGAAAATTAAACACAAAAGAAGGTTAAATTGTAACGAACAGATAATGGTCTAGAATTCTGTTCATCTGAATTTGAGGAATTCTGTAAGGACAAAGGTATTGCGAGACACAAAAATGTTAGGGATACTCCTCAGCAGAATTGCATTGCTGAAAGAATAAACCAAACTCTTCTGGAGAGAACTAGATGTATGCTCTCTCAATCAGGCTTAGGCAAAGAGTTTTGGGTTGAAGCTGTTAATACAGCATGCCATCTGATAAACAGATCGCCACATAGTGGAATTAACTTTAAAATTCCATTTGAAGTGTGGACTGATAAACCTGTAGATTATTCCAATCTGAAGGTGTTCGGGTGTATTGCCTACTATCATGTAAATGATGGTAAGCTTGAACCTCGAGCACGCAAGGGAATATTTGTTGGTTATGGTGATGGAGTCAAAGAATTCCGTATCTGGTCACCATCTGAAAAGAGAGTTATACTCTTTAGGAGTGTTACCTTCGACGAAAGTGTCATATTAAAATAAGTACCTTGTCCTATCCAGTTATCTGATGTTCCTCATGCTGAACTTAAGGTGGAGCTAAAATATGAATCTGTAGCTTCAGGAAGGATGCCTGTTATCTCTAGACAAACGATAGCTAATCATGAAAATGATGCTAAAGCTATTATTGAACCTGATCCTAAAACTCCACCTGAAGAGTCTATTCCCTACTGTATTGCAAGGGATAGACAAAGGACGGTGAACGCACGTCCTCCTCTGAGATTCGGCTTTGATGAGTTTGTAGGATTTGCCCTACAAGTTGCCGAAGAGATTGATATTCCTGAACCATCCTCCTTCAAGAATGCTGTTAGATGTCCTGAATTTGAGTCATGGTTAGTTTCCATGAATGACGAAATTGAATCTCTTCATAAGAATGGTATCTGGATCATTGTACCTAAACCAAAGGGAAGAAAAATAGTGTCTTGCAAATGGATTTTCAAGAAGAAAAAGATGTCTCAATTGCTGGTGTTTTAAAGTTTAAGGCACGTCTAGTTGCAAGAGGGTTCAGTCAGAAAGAGAGTGTTGACTACAACGAGATATTCTCTCCTGTAGTTAGACATACCTCAATAAGAGTGCTTCTAGCATTAGTAGCACATCAGAATCTTGAACTTGAGCAACTAGATGTCAAAACTGCTTTTCTTCATGGAGATCTTGATGAAGAGATCTTCATGAGCCAGCCTTAGGGTTTTGAGGTATCAGGTAAGGAAACCCATGTGTGGAAGCTTCTAAAGTCCCTTTATGGACTTAAGTAGTCTCCCCGTTAGTGGTACAAAAGATTTGACTATTTCATGACTAGTCATGAATACAGTAGGTGTGACCATGACTATTGTGTTTATTTCAAAAGGCACAAAGATGAGTCATATATCTACTTGCTATTGTATGTAGATGATATGCTTATTGCTGCCAGAAATAAATCTGATATTCAGGAACTGAAAGATCTCCTCAGTTCTGAATTTGATATGAAAGATCTTGGAGGAGCAAAGCAAATTTTTGGTATGGAAATATTCAGAGATAGAATTAAAAGAAAATTGTTTCTTTCACAGAAACAATATATTCAGAAACTTCTATCTAGATTTGGAATGGCTTCTTGTAAGCCTCTGTCCACACCATTTGCTTCTAACCTCCATCTGACAGTAGAATGTTGTCTTCAATCTGAATCTAATAAGGAACAAATGTCTAAGGTTCCTTATTCTAGTGCTGTCGAGAGCCTCATGTATCTTATGGTGTGCACCCGACTTGATATTTCTCATGCAGTAAGTGTAGTGAGTAGGTTTATGATAAACCCTGGTCAAGAGCACTGGAAAGCTGTTAAAAGGATACTTAGGTATCTCAAGGGGACTTCTGATGTTGGTCTGATATTTGGTAATGAATCTGAACTCTTGCTGGCAGGATATTCTGATTCTGACTATGCAGGAGATGTTGACAGTAGATGGTCTATGACTGGTTATGTCTTCACTGTATGTGATTTTGTAGTTAGCTGGAAAGCCACACTGCAATCTTTTGTTACTTTATCTTCTACTGAAGCAAAGTATATGGCTCTGACTAAAGCTATGAAGGAAGGGATATGGCTGAAAGGTTTTCTCAAGGACTTTGGTCTTTATGAATAGGTTGCAACAGTCTTCTGTGACAACCTCAGTGCTATTTGTTTAGCAAAAGACCAAGTGCACCATGAGAGGACAAAGCACATTGACGTGCGATATCATTTCCTTCTATCTGAGAAGAGGGTACAAGTAAAGAAGATTGCAACTTCTGATAATCCAGCTGACATGTTTACCAAACATGTTACTCTGAATAAGTTAAGACACTGTCTTGACTTACTGAACATATCAAATCAGATGTAGTCTTTTTGGACTAAATGTTTATAAAGAGTGTCTCTCTATCTGTATGCAAAAAAAATTAAGGTGGAGATTGCTGTATATGTAATTTGTTTTTACTTATTAATCTGTTTTAATATTTTCATGTAAGTGCAGGAAAGGAAATAATAAAAGCCAGGGGATGCAGCAGTAGCACAATAATGTAGGTCCCACTGTCCGGTCAGCAGGCTGAAATTTTTGGAGCAGAGCCTGACCCGTTCCATGATCCGACCCACTTCGGTTAAATGAACCGGATGTTTATTTTTCATATAAAATGATTTGTAATTTGTTTTTCGGGTGGCTGTTTTGACCCGGTTGAACTGTTCATCATCCCTCTCCTCTCTCTGTTCGATTTCGCGACTACTGCATGATGCATACTATAAGATGTTATGTTTCTTGGTTTTAATCTGTGACGCATAAGCATTTTCTGGTGGAGGTAGCTAGTCGTACTGAGTGACTAGCGAACCACGTTATTTCCTATATTGAATTCTTGTTTTTTGATTCTGTCATGGATGCTGTTAGATTGGGATATATATATTGCTTGTTTCTGTGTTTCTGTGTTTTCTATTTCTTAATCTCACTACCCGTGGAAGCGCAATTACCCAACAATATATGTGTATCAATTTATCTATATATATTTCAACCTTTCTATTTCTTTATCTATCGATCTAAGTATATATCTTTGTCTCTATCTAACAATCTAAATATACAACTATCTAACTATCTATATATTTTTCTATCTTTCTACTTATCTATCAATCTAACTAACTATCTAACTATCTTTCAATCTATCAGTGTATCAATCTATCTGTCTATTTGTCTATCTATCTATTTATCTATCTTTCTACTAACCTATCTATCTAAATATCTACCTATTGTCAATGTGTGTATCTGGCTATCTATTCATCTATCTATCTTTATATCTATCTAACTTTATATATATTTGTATATCTACCTATCAACTTAACTATCTATCTATAATTCTATTTACTTGTCTATCGATCTATTTATCTATTTGTTGATGTAACTATCTATCTATATATCTAGCTATTTCACTATCTATCAATAAATCTATCTATATGTCTATATGTCTTTCATTCTATTTGGCTTTCTGTCTATTTATCTATTTGTCTATCCATCCATATATATATCTAACTATATATCTAATTTTTCTTACTTATCTACCTATTTGCTTATTTAACTATCTATAAATATGTCTATCTATCTATAGATCTGTCTATTTTTCTATCTATCTCTTTATATATCTATATATCAATCTATTTGTCTCAGTATCCATCAATTTATATGTATATCTATATATCTAGCTATATATATATATATCTATCTATTTTATATCTATTTGTCTATGAGTTTATCTATCTATCTATCTATTATTATATGTATCAATCGATCTATCTATCTGTCTGCCTATCTTCCCATATGCCGATCTACCTATCTATCTATTTGTCTATCTATCTACCTAGCTACATATTTGTCTATAAATCTATCTCTATATCTATTTATCTTTTTCTACATCTTTCTATTTGTCTATCTAGCTTTCTGTATACCAGTCTATATGTATATCGATTTATGAATATATCTATCTATCTCTCGAGTTATAGATCAATTTATCTATCAATATGTATAAATATATATCTATCTATATGTCTATAGGTCTATTTGTTCATCTATCAAATCTGAGTATTTCTCTATTAGTCTATCTTTCAATGTCTTTATCTATCTATTTGTCCATAAAATTTTATGTCTATCTGTCTATATATCTATCTCTCTATATATGTAACTATCTATCTATCAATAAATCAATTTGTATATATGTTTATCTGTATTAATGTTTATTTATCTATCTATCTAACTATATCTCTATTTGTGTATCTATCTATTTTTCTATCTTTCTATCTCTATCTATATATTATTTATTAATATCTCAATCCATCAATCTATTTTTATGTCTATCTAACTAACTATCTACCTATCTATCATTCTATCAATGTCTCTATTCATCTCTCAATCAATCTATCTATATATCTATCAATCTGTCTATATATCATTCTATCTATCTGTTTATTTATCCATCTATCTATCTATCGATCTATGAGTCTATTTATCTATTTTTCAATCTTTCTTTCTGTCTGTTAATCTTTCTGTGTCTATTGATCTATCTATCTATATGTCTGTCTATCTATCTATTTATCTATCTATCTATCTGTCTGTCTATCTGTTTATCAATCTTTCTATCTATCTATTTGTTTATCTAAATATGTAACAATCTACATACATACCTCTCTATCTTTTTGTTTATTTGTCTTTATGTTTGTCAATATCTCTATATATCTATATATCTATCTATCTATTATATTATGTATCAATCTATCAGTCAATCTTTCTATTTGGCTATCAAACAATTTCACGAGCAATTTGTCTTTATATCTTTCTTTATAACATTTAATCTACCTATTTTAGTATTTATGTATCAGTATATCTATCTAATTGTGGAATGTCTAATTGTATATATATATCTATTTATCTTTATGTCTATATATCAAACTATCTAACTACTTATTAGTCTATCACTCTAATTGTCAATTTGTCTCTCTCTCTATCTATCTATCTCTTTATGTTTCTATGTGATTATGTTTCTATCTATATATCTGTCTATTTCTGAATCTATTTATCTATCTATCTTATGTATGTTTATCAGTCGATATATCTATCTATTTATCTTTGTATCTTTCTATCTATCTATATGTCTATTTGTCTATCTCTCTATGTTTCTATGAGTCTATCTATATATCTGTGTATCAATTTGTAAATATATTTATATATATATATATATATATATATATATATATATCTATCTATCTATTTATCTATTTTATTATATATCAGTCTATTAGTTAAATTTATATTTGTATATCTAACAATTTAACAAGAAATTAGTATTTATATCTATCTATCTATCTGTCTATTTGACTTTTTGTTTATCTGTCTATTTATTTATTTGTCTATATGTCTATTTATTTATTTATATCTTTATTTGTTTATCTATCTATCTATCTATCTATCTATATATCTATCAATCTGTCTATTTATATATCTATCTGTATATTTATATATCTATCTATTTGTCTATCTATTTATTTATCTATCTATATATATATATATCTAAAATCTATCTATCTGTATAACTATCATTTTGTGTAACTATTTAACTTCCTATCTATCTATTTATCTATCTATGTATTTATCTATATATTTGTTTATTTATCTAACTAACTAACTATCTATCTATATGTATGTCAATCTATTTGTATATCTACCTAATTATCTATCTATTTGACTATCTATATATCTTTCTTTTTGTCTTTTTATCTATATTTCTTTCTGTTTGTCTATTTATTTCTCTATCTATTAATCTCTGTAATTATCTAACTATATATTTTTTTATGTGTATCTATCTAACCATCTAACTTTATTTCAATCTATTAGTATATCAGTCAATCAATATATATATCCATCTATCTAATAATCTCTCTATAAAATTATCATCTATTTATATATCTATATGTCTATCTGTCTATATGTTTATCTATCTATTTATTTGTTTATCAATTTATTTATTAGTCTTTCTATATATATGTCTATTTATCTATCTATTTATATATCTATCTATTTGTCTATTTATCTATCTATCTATTTGTCTGTTTATCTATCTATCTATTTGTCTGTTTATCTATCTATCTATATATCTGTCTTTTAATCTATTTGTCTACTTATCTATCTATATATTTGTCTATATCTCTAGCTTTCAATCTATCAATATGCCTATCTATCTAATTATCTTTCTCTATTTTTATAATAGTCTATTACTCTATAAGTCTATGAGTCAATCTATCTTTCTATCTATCTATCAATCAATCAATCAATCAATCTGTCTATCTATCTGTCTATCAATCAATCTATCTGTCTATCTATCTATATGTTTATCTTTGTATCTGTATATATTTCTATATATATATATATATTTTTATCTATCTATATATCTATATATTAATCAATTTATTTTTCTATCTGTCTATCTGTCTAATTGTCTAACTTTCTAATTGTCTATATATGATTCAATCTATGTATCTATCTTTCTATCTATAAAACTATCTAATTGCCTTTTAGTATATCGGTCAATTTGTCTATATGTTCAACTATTTATCTATTTTTCTATGTATCTATCTTTATATATATCTATTAATTTGTATATCTTTGCATATGTTTATGTATCTATGTGTCTATATATATGTATGTCTATCTATTTATCTATCTGACTATTTGCCTATATATCTATCTATTTACCTATCTTTCTATCAATCAATCTCTCAATATATCTGTTTATCTATCTATCTGTCTATCTATCTATTTGTATATCTTTTTAGCTATCTATATATCTTTCTTTCTATCAATCAATCTATCTATCTATCATCTATCTATCTATCACTAAATATGGCTATCTATCTATATGTCTATATATATATATATCTATTTACTTATCTATATATATATATGTCTATCTATATAACTATTTATCTGTCAATCTTTCTTAGAGCTGTCAACCAGGCTGGGCCGGCTGGGGCCAGCACCGCCTGGCACCAGGCCCGGCATGGTTCGGCCGTGCCTGGGCCGGCCCAGCACGGGAATATTTCGTGCCTAGGCCCGTGCCGTCCCCGGGTAAGGCACTACCCGTGTCGTGTCATGTCGAGGCCAACCGGGCCTCGTGTCGTGCCTCACCCGGCACGGTTCAGTGGCTCGTGGCATGGCCCATGGCACGGTCGGGGTCACCGTTCACACCCAACCCCGGCGTCCCACACCCGTAGTCCCGCACCCCCTGACCCTACAGACCTGGCTTCCCACACCCTCACGAGTCACGGGTCACGAGTCACGGATGGGTTCATTGTGACTCGGGACATGGGAGTCGGGCCAAGCAAAGCTTCCCCTTCACGGAAAAAAGACTGTAGGTCGGGCCCAAACAAACCCGACCCTTGGTCCCCCCGACCCGATTCCTTCCCCCCCACCCCCAACAGGCAAAAAAAAATTTAAAATAGTGTCATTGGATCTCGCCTCCACCGGCTAGGCAGCAGAATCCAACAGCCACATGATTCTGCCCCTTAAAAAATTAAAAAAAAAACAAAAAAAAAACAAAAAAAATGACTTTTTAAAAAAAAATTATTTTGTTTATTCTATAAAATCCTCCCCCCACCCCCCTCTCTATAACATTTATGTTTTTCATAAATATTTATTCTCTCAAATCTCATATTTTCTCTCTCTCAAAACTCTTGCTCCTCTCTCTTAGGATTCGAGAAGTCGGAATTTCGTCATTTTGCTTGGCTTTTCGGGAACCTCAACTTGGGGTTTGAATTTTGAGCCAGACTGTGGTGCACCATGCGCGTGATTGACCTGACTACTTTACCGGGTAATTTATTTTAAGTTTTGTTTACTTTCTCTCTCTCTCTAGTCTCACTCTCTAGTCTTAAAATAGTTAAATCTAGAATCTATCATCTAGTCTCTAAATAAGTGTCATGTTTAACAAAAACCCTAAAAATGACAAATACTAATGAAACATATTTAAATTTAGAAAATAAAAATCTTACACAGAGGTCTGAGGCTGCCGAAACTTTGGTTTTTCCAGTCGTCTCAACCCAAACTCATAAAAAACAAAAATCCCAAGCAAACGTGCTGGTCAATTAATTTTAGCGACGAAAATAGTCCCTAGCTAAATAAATTTAGTAACGGAAAATCCATCGCTACTTTTAAGATTTCCCTAGCTAAATTAGATAGGGAAAATTCCCTAGCTAAATTAGCAATAGATTTATCCCTTACTAATTTTGCAATGGATTTATCCCTTACTAATTTTGCAATGGATTTATCCCTTGCTAATTTAGCAAGGGATTTTTCCCTAGCAATTTTAATTTCAAAAATAATTTAAGAATTTAATTTATTTTAAATTGTTTAATTAAATAATATAATATTTTTATATCAAATTGAAAAAAAATTGAAACTATAAATAATTTATAATAAACAAAAAATATAATAATTTAATATCTTATTCTTATTCAATATTTTACATAATTGAAACAATAAAATAACAAAATTTTAATTAGTCTTATTCATCAATGTATCTACCAACAGTGCATAAAATATAATATATCCATTTATTGACGTTTCTTTCTCTCCCTCTGCTCATCCGATCAAAATTTTGCTACTGCGACAAAGCTGGCCGAGTCACGACACGTAATGTCTAGTGAAAAATCTCATCACTTATAAAAGCATTGTATGAGGAACAATGCAATATAATATCTGTAAGAAATTTAAACCACTCATTCAAATTAAAAAACGTTTTGTTTTGATACATATATAATTATGCAGTATATATGTAAATATATACTAGCTTTTCACTCGTACATATATTACTGCTGTATATTTACATAAAAATAGTAGTATTATGTATACATATAAATTGAGTACAAATATATTCAATATATATGTACAGAAAATACTGCAGTATTATATGTACGGATATACTAACCTAATTCATATGTATATACTGTCTTTATTCGTACGTATATACCTCATTTGGTGTTGTTGCTGCTGCTCCCACTGCCGCTCCTACCACTGCTACTGTTATTACTGTTAGTGCCAATACCACTGTTACTATCACCACCACTACTGCCACTGGTGCTATAGCTGACGCTGTTGGCCTCTATAGTGGCTGCCGCCACTACAGCCATTGTTGGGTAATTGCGCTTCCACGGGTAGAGAGATTAAGAAACATAAAATAACAGAAACACAGAAACAAGCAATATATATATCCCAATCCAACAGCATCCACGACAGAAACATAAAAATTGAAAATTCAACACAGGAAATAACGTGATTTGCTAGTCGCTCAGTACGACTAGCTACCTCCACCAGAAAATGCTTATGCGTTACAGATTAAAACCAAAATAGAGCATCTTACAGTATGCAGCACACAGCAGTCACGAAATCGCGCAGAGAGAGAGAGGAGAGGAAAGATAAATAGTTCAACCGGGTCAAAAAATAGCTGCCCGAAAAATAAATACAAATCGTTTTATATGAAAAATAAACATCCGGTTCATTTAACCGAAGCGGGTCAGATCATGGAATGGGCCATGCTATGCTCCAAAAATTCCGGCCCGCTGACCGGACAGCGGGATCTCCGTTATTGTGCTACTGTTGCATCCCCGGGCTTTTAATATTTCCGTTCCTGTACTTACATGAAAATATTAAAATAGATTATTAAGTAAAAAACAAATTACATATACAGCAACCGTCGTCACTACTGCCGTTGCCGCCTCTACTGCTACTACCGCCACTGCTTCCGGTGTAGCTACTGCTGCATGTGCTGCCGCTACCTCCGATGCCGCCACTCCCGCCATTGCCGCTCTCGCCGCTGCTGCCACTGTCGCTCTTGCTGCTAATGCCACCACTGTGGCCCCCACCGCTACCGCCGCTGCATCACCCACCGCCGCCACTACCACTGCTGCCTCTACTGCCACTGCCACTTATCCTGCTACCGCTGCCATCGCTGTCACCGCTTTCACTGCTACTACTACTACTACTACTGATAATAGGTTTTTACATGCCTATAATAGGCTAAAACTCTACCCAAAAAATTCAGAGACACGCAAACATATTTACAAGTATATAAAAATAGTTATTATTGACATGAACAAACACAAATTAAACTAGATTTTCATATAGCTTAAACTGAAATTTAATTAAATAATTTAATATTGTTAAATAAAATTTAATAAAAATAGAAGCTATAAATGAAAATTTTAAATCAAACAAAAAAATTCATTTAATACCTTATTTTAATACAATATTTTAAATAACCAAAAAAATAACAAAAATTATATTACATCTTATTAATCTATGTATCTACCGACTGTGCATAAAGTATAATCTATCAATGCATTGACGTTGCTTTCTTTCCCTCTACTCCTCCGATCACCAACTTTCCACTACAAAAATGCTATTTGAGTCATGGAGCATCATGTTTGTTTAAATATGTCTTCACTTATACAAGCTTCATATGGGAAACAATGTTGTACCATATCTGTAAGAAATTTATACCACCAAATCAAATCAAAATAAATAAAAAAAATGATGTTTTGATAAATATATATTGCTGTATTAAATATGTACAAATATACTAATAGTTCACTTGTACATATATTACTCCAGTATAAGTACATATAAACTATAGTATTATGCGTACATATATACTGAGTACATATATATACTCAGTATATATGTACATAAAATACTGTAGTATTATATGTATGTATATACTGACTATATACGTACGTATATACCACATTTGTTGCTGTTGCTATTGCAAAGATAGAGAGAGATGTGGGGGAGAGTGTGAAATGGAGGTTAGAGAGAGAGAGAGAGTGGTGGGGGAGAGACAAAAGAAGGGAAGAGAGAGAGAGATAGAGCAAAAAATGCCTTAAGATATTCTCCTCTAACATATTCCATATAGATTACAGAGTGAAATGAGCACCCAATGGGGTTTCAATCAGCAGAAAAAATTTATTTAGATGATATTTGGTGCACATAAAATTCAACAAAGAAAGAGTGCTTCAAGATACCCAGAATTCGCACTTCCCCTATAGAACTACACTTAAACAATCTACCATCATCACTGGACGCACCACAAACCTCCAGACTGAGCACCTAGAACATGCAGCTTCATGAAGTAACATTACAAGCACTACTAATAGAGTCCAGTTGATCCATAAAGAATAAGAGACCCAAGAACATGATAGACTAGTTGACCCTCCTATTTCTACCTGCTATTAGTGTGTTTTGCACTAATATTCTATTTTCAGCATTTAGATGAGAAAATGCCTTAGCGACGTTACTATTTTCTTCCTTGTTATTTATAATTTTATTTGTTATTTCTTTTTTTTTCAACTATCTCCCCATTATTCTTATTGCTGTATACCACCACTGCCCACTCTAGACCTTGCTTTTTTCCTCCCATCAATCCCTCAATAAACGTGTATTCTTTGCCCATATTTTCCTCCTATTTTTTATTGTTATCCAACAGGGAGTTATTATCCTTCTCCCCTTCACTGCCCACCTTCATTACCTCCTTATAATAGTGTATATTCTGACATAGCATTAGTTCTTTGTTTATATCTTTTTTAACCCATGCAGTTTTACCCTTGTCTCTACCATAATATTATTCCACTGTAACATTTCTGCTCATCCCCTTCATACATTTCTCCTACCCATGGCTCATTCAATTACATTTTAAACAATATTTGGGGATATGTTCAGACACAATTAACTACCAAAACCCCTATTCATTATTGATGTCTATCCATAGTTTCTATGGAGACCGTGAGAAGAAATTAAACTCCACACAAATCCTTGGATAATTTGGTTTAGTCATTGAGGCAGTGGCCTCATCAATCATTATTGGTTTACCCATACATTTTGCCAAGATGAAGAGAGATTGCTTACTGTATAGATGGAGAAGTAAATTAGGAAAAATAAACCATACCAGGGCTATCGGGGCCTTCTCTTTCGGGTTGAAATCAATCATCCATTTTAGAATTCTCATTGAAAAGTCCTTAAATATGCATTGACGACTCATCCATAGCCTTTGAAAATCTCCCTCTTCGAGGCATTGAAGAACCGTATGCTTTGCATCATAATCCACAATTTTTATAGAACCCTTAAGCATCAAGGTTTCTATAAACTCATTAAATTCCTTCGCGAGAGGTTTTCCATATAAAAATTTTCCTAATAGGTGTAATTGAAAGGCTCGACAAGTTTATCGAGATCTACCGAGGGAATGTATATTAGTTCCATGCCATTTTTATTTCCAAACCTCAGATGCAATATCTCGGGTTCCTTAAATAAGCTCACAAAAGACTTCTTATTGAATAAGAAGTCATTTTGCCCCATTTTGGCTAAGTATTAGCCTTATTCTTGCACAACTTGAAACTTTCTCTCTCTAATTCTTAGTGCTGTTAGTTTTTCTATCTTCTTAATGTTTTTATTCTTCTTATTCTTTTTATTCATCTTATTATTATTATTTTTTTTATTAATTATGACTAGATGTTGGCATGAGATTTTGTCTCTATGAAGATAACGCATTTAAATCCCCATTTCTTAAATTGGAAAATGAGATTTTATTTTTTTTATTTCAAGTGTAAAATTAGGTTGATGAATTTTAGAGCTAAATCCATTGCTAGGGAAGCTCCATCACTAAATTAATCACTATATTACGGATTTAATTATCTATGGAAGTTTCATCGCTAAATCCATCGCTATATTCCAGATTTAATTATCTAGAAAATTTCTGTCGCTAAAATCCATCGCTATATTCCGGTTATAATTGGCTAGGAATGTTCTGTCACTAAAATCTGTCACTATATTCAGTATGTAATTAACTAGGGAAAATCTATCGCTCAATCCATCACTAAATTATGGAATTTATTAGTTAGGGAAATTTCGTCACTAATCCGTCGCTAAATCATGGATTTTATTAGCTAGGAAAAATATATTGCTAAATCTGTCGCTATTTCAGGCTTTTATTAGCATGAGATATTCCATTGCTAAATTTGTCGCTAAAATCCCCGCTTTTCTTGAGAGGAATTTACGAAAATTTTTTGTCGCTGATCCCTCATTAAATGTGTAGCTAAATCCCCTGCTTTTCTTGAGTGGAATTTACGAAAAATTTTCTGTCGCTAATCCATTACTATTTTTTTAAAGAAAAATCATAAATCCCTTGCTATTCCCTAGCTAATCCCTCGTAATTTAGCTAGGGATTGATCCCTAGCTAAAATTTCCTAGCTCAATCGATGTTTTCTTGTTGTGTGAAGATGATGGACAATAATGGCAGACGATGATGGCGGAGAATAACAAAGGATGGTGAATTTGCCTTACACCATTACTACAATCGAATGAGAGACCAAAGGATAGAAGAGAAGTATAAGTTAAATATACACTCTTTCACACTACTTTACTGCTTCAAAGCCTCTAACCATGATATCCTTCTTGTCTCCCAAACCTAGGCCAATTATAAATATATGTTCCCCTTCAAATAATGAAGTAGTATCAGTTCAATTGCTTATAAACATAAAAGCCATAACAGCCGATAATGATACATAAATGCTACATTCAAAATACCAGGTTAAATAAATAATGAAAGACGAAGAGCTAATCAAATAATGCATTTGCAATGAACAATCATCAGAACAATTTGATTCGCATCTGCACTCGCAGCAAGGGTCATACAAGCAAAGGCTATTACGATAGCATTGATTTATCTCTGTCATCCTCGTAGTTTAGTAAAATTAGAATGATGCAAATTGCTTCTGGTCCTTAAAGATCAGATATTTTTTACGGGTAGTCCATGACTATGACAATGTGTCGATGCCATGCAGTGTTCATGTTTCCCAAACCCTAGCCATATGTTTTTATGGACATTCGCGACTTATGTTTGTGCATGCTGAACAAAATCACTTACATTTATTAAGTTTTATTAGGTTTTAAAATTCCATTAATATTTTAATTTTAAATTATCAAAACATTTAACATACAATAAATATATATAAAACATAAAGACATATTTTTTTTACTTAATAAATTATTTTCAACAAGTTAATATGTGTGTAGCAAGACACGCTTGAAAACCAAACACCTTTTAATTTTTAATTATCAAATTAATTAAACAATAAATATATAAATAATTTCAAAAAATAGATGTTTGACCTTCCAAATGGGAAAACAAATTAAATGGCTACAAAAGTTGAAAACTTAATATAGCAAGGCAAATATGAAAAGATTATTGGTCTTCAAGCCACTTTCCTAAAAACCTATAGATACTCTATGTTAAAAACTATATAAATATATATATTTTAAGTTTATAAATTTTTAAGTATTCATATTAATTTTTATGAAGATAATATGAATTTATTTTAAAGGCATAAAATTTAATATTATTTGATATAATTTATAATTTATAAAATTCTAAAATTACTTAGTGAGATGAATATGAACAAAAATTTATATTTATTAAATTTAATAAAAATGAAATATTAAAAGCTATTAGTATAAATTTAACTCAATTATTTAGTTCTTATATATTTTAATAGGGGCAAACATCTTTGTATTTTTCTTTAAATATCAATTTATTTTGATTTAAATATTATGAAAAATTAGAAATTTGTTTATAATTCAAAAATTTTTTACTTTTTTAGTAATTCTTTTTTAAAAAATTTAATTTAGGAAGAAAACTATTTGTTATACTTAAAATAATATTAATATTTACTAGTTTTTTCATTAATTATGACATTTTTATAAATGTATTCTATTTTATTATACAATGAATTATTTAATCTTTTTATTAGTAGAAATTTTAATGTATATTCATTTATTTTTTAAAATATCTTTAAAAATTTTTTAAATTATAGAATTAATTATTTAATGTTATTATAGTCTTTTTTAATAGTTATTATAGTCTTTATTAAAATTAACTTTTTTTGTATTAATATTTTTTTTATATTATTTATTTATAATAATCTTTTTTTATAATTATACGAAGAGAATGTCTTTCATGAATCACTCATCTATAGACCATTACATATGTATAATTAATATACAAAATTAAATAAAATATTAAAACAAATAATATATAAAAAAGATTAAATCATTAAAGATTAGTGATAAAAATTATTTCTAGCCCAAATAGCTATGGAAATTCCTTAGCTAAATGGATATATTTTGTGAAAAAAAAATTTAAGGAATAATTACTTGCAATAAAATATAAAATACTATAAAGATATTTTAGATAATAATTTAGCGATGAATTTTGTCTCGATTTAATTAGCTAGAGAAATTCCGTCGCTAAATTCCACCCTTTTATTTGCGAGAAATTTATGAAAATACATTAGTGCTGAGAATTTTTTAACTAAATATTTCCGTTGCTAATTCATCACTAAATACATTGATAAATTCTCCACTTTTCTTTGCGTGGACATCTTCAAAAATATTAGCAATAGAATATTTTCAATTGAATATTTCCATCTCTAATCCATAACTAATCCGTCATAAAATTTTATTTTAATCTAAAATCAAAAATGCCTTGTTATTCCCTAACTAATGCCTCTCTAATTAGCTAGGGATATTATATCAAGCTAAATTTCCCTAGCTAAATCAATATTTTCTTGTAGTGTTATCTATCTATCTATTAATCTGATTATTTTTCTATCAGATTTTTTTTCTATATCTTTATCTATTTATTTATCTCTCTCTATGTGTATATCTATCTATCTCTATGTTTGTCTGTCTGTTTGTCTATTTTTCTATTTATTTATCAGTCAATTTTTATATATATCTATCAATCTATCTATATGCATATTTGTCTATCAATCCATATTTCTATCAGCTTATGTGTGTATTTATCTATTAGTCTATCTTTTTATATCTTTTTATGTTTGTGTGTATATGGATATCTATTTATCTCTCTATCTCTCTTTTTTTATGGGTCAATCTATTTAACTCTCTATCTATCTAAATATCTAATATTTGCTTGTCTATCTATATGTCTATCTGACAATCATTCTATCCATCCATCTATTTGTTTCTCTATTTGTTCTCTATCTATCTATCTATATATCTATGCAACTTTCTATCCATATATATTTCTATATGTCTATCTATATAATTGTCTAACTAACTATCCAACTATATATCTATATATCTATATATTTATCAAACTATCAAACTATTAGTATATTTGAATATCTGTCTCTCTTTATCTATTTATATGTTTGTCTTTATCTATCTATTTATATGTCTATCTATATGTCTATCTATATATCTATCTATCTATCTGTCTGTCTATCTATCTATCTATTTGTCTATTTGTTTATCTGTCTAGTAGTGTTTCTATCTATCTATCTATCTATGTGCCTAGGTACCTAAATGTTTATGAGTATCATTCTATCTATCTATATATTTTTGTATCTATCTATTTGTCTATCTATCTGTCTGTCTGTCTGATCATCTATCAATCTTCCTATCTATTTATCTATCTATCTGATTTATCTATTTGTCTATCTATCTATCTATCTGTCTATATACATATCATCCTATCTTCCTATTTGTCTACCTATCTTTCAATCAATCTATCTATATCTATATCCATCTAGTTGACTATCTATCTATTTGTCGATCTATGTATTTATATATCTATCTTTCTATCTTTCTCTCTATCTACCAATATACTTATCTAATTATATCTATCTATCTATCTATCTATTTTTTTGCTTATCTATTTATCTATCTATCTATTTATTTATCTATTTATCTATATGTATATCTATATATCTGTCAATCTGGCTATGTGTCAATGTGACTATCTGTCTTTCTAACTGTCATTTTGTCTATATATCTATCATTATATCTATCTATCATTCTATCTATCTATCTATATATCTATAAATAAATTAATCTGTCTATCTTTTTATCTATCTATCTATCTGCCTATCTGCCTATCTTTCTATCTATCTATATATCTGTCTATGTGTCTATCTATCTATCTATCTATTAATATATCTATATATATATCTATCTATCTATCGATCTATCAATTTTACTATTTATCAATCTATCTATTTATCTATCTAAGTATCTATCTATCTTTTTATCTATCTATTAATCTATTTGTTTATCTATCTATATGTCTATCAATCTATATGTCTATCTATCTATCAATATATCTTTCTGGCTAACTATTTATATATCTATATGTATATCTATCTATCTATTTATCTATTTATTTCTAATATTTGTTTTTCTATCTATTTGTCTATCAGTATATCTTTTTATATCTATATATGTCTATTTCTTTATCTTTCTATGTGTATATCAATCAATCAATCTATCTGTCTATTTGTTAAATAGTCAATTTATCTATAGACTATCTATATATCTATTTAACTTTCTATGCATCTTTATATAATTTATCCATCTGTGTGGTCTATCTATAAGTATATCTTTCTATGTATCTATTTTTCGATCTATCTATCTATTTATCATTCCATCTATCTATAAATCTATGTATCTATCGTTCTATTTATTTGTGTATATATCTATCTGTGTATGTGTATATTTAGCTATCTATCTATAAGTCTAGCAGTTTATCTATCTATATGTCTATTTATTTATCCATCCATCTATCGATATTGTCTATCGATTCTATCTATCATCTTCTATTCAACCATCTATCTATATGTCTATCTTTCTATCTATTTATCTATCTATATGTCTATATATCTAACTATTTATATATCTATTTGTATATCTATCTATTTGTTTGTCTATCTATCTATTTGTTTATCTTTTTATTTTCAATATGTCAATCTATTTATCTATCTTTCTTTTTATCTATCTTTCTATCTATATTTCTAACTATCTATTTTTCAATCTATTTATATATCTATATGACTATTTTTTATCTATCTGTATGTCTAATTTTCTAACTTTCTAACTATCTATTTAACTAAGAATCTATATGTCTATCTGTCTATATCTCTATTTATCTATATATCTATCAATCTATCTTTCTAAATCTCTATCTATTTATATGTCTATTTGTCTAAATGATTATCTGTTTATTTATCTAATTGTCTAATTATCTATTTTTTTATTTATCTAAATGTATATCTATCTAAATTTCTAGATGTATAAATGTTTATCTATCTAAATGGTCTATGTTTCTATCTATATATTTTTCAATTTGTCAATCTATTCTTCTATATATATATATATATATATTTGTATATCTGTCTAATTAAATAAATTTTTCACTATATATCTATCAAACATTGTATCTATATAACTATACAACAATATTTCTATCTATTAGTCGATATGTCAATTAACC
Source organism: Sapria himalayana (assembly GCA_029783825.1). NCBI lineage: Eukaryota > Viridiplantae > Streptophyta > Magnoliopsida > Malpighiales > Rafflesiaceae > Sapria > Sapria himalayana. The sequence continues at coordinate 93,065 of JAREIK010000505.1, forward strand.
TATCAGTCTTTCTATCTTCGATCTATTATCAATCTATTAGTCTATATTTGTGTTTATCAAACTATCTATCTATCCGTATGTTTGTCTGTCTATCTATATTTCTATCTATCTATCTATCTCTCTATTCATCTATCTTTATGACTATCTATTTATCTATCTATCTATTTAAATGTATGTCTATTTATCTTTCTATATATTTAACTTTCAATCTTTCTATATTTTATCTATCTATCTATATATATATATATCTATCTATTTGTATATCTGTCTATTTGTATGTTTAGCTATCCATCCATTTATCTATCTATCTATATGTCTATCTATCTATCTATTTATTATTATGTCTGTCTAATTACCTATCTATCTATTTATCTATTTATCAATCTGTCTTTCTATCTATCTATCTATCTATTTTTCTACATGCCAATTTGTCTAAATTTCTATATTTCTAACTATATATTTTTCGATATAACTATCTATCTATCTATTTATTTATATATCTATCTATCTAACAATCTATTTGACTATTTCTATAACTATCTATCTATCTATCTATCAAGCTTTTTGTCTATCTATCTATCTTTCAGGCTTTTTGTCTATCTATTAATTTCAAGATATCAAACTGTCTATTTTTCGATATCTCTATTTGCCTATCTGTCTATCTATATAATATATATATATATATATATATATATAATATATATATATATATATATATATATATATATATATATTTCTATCTATCTATTTTTCAATCTGGTTATCTATCTAAATTTTTATTTTTTTTATATTTTATCTATATATATGTTTTTTTGTCAAACTTTCTAACTATCTATCTAACTGTTTATCTATTAATCTATCTATCTCTCAATTTTTTTATATATCTATAAGTCTATAAGTATATCTGTCTCTCTATCTATATGTCTATCTATCTATTTGTCTATTTTCTAATTGTCAATTTGTTTATCAATCTAAGAGGCTACCTATCTAAATGTATATCTTACTATCTGTATATCTGCTAATCAATTTATCTATCTATTAATCTATCACTCCATTATATATTTCTATTTGTCTAATTAACTAACTTTATAACTATCTA
>JAREIK010000506.1:0-13278 GCA_029783825.1 Sapria himalayana
TCCCCATCATTCTTCTTCTTCTTCTTCCTCCTCCTCATCATCATCTTCTTCTCCTACTTCTTCCTCTTCTATTTCTTCTTTCTCCACTTCTTCTTCTTCTTCTTATTCTTCTTTTTTCTCTTCTTCTTCCTCTTCCTCATCATCATTATCATCAGCTTCTTTTTTTTTCTTCTTCTTCTTTTCTTATTCTTATTTTTTTTGTTCTTCTTCTTCTTCTTCAAATTCTCTACTTCTTATTCTTATTATTCTTCTTATTCTTCCTCTTCTTATTCTTCTTATTTTTATTCTTCAAATTTTTTTATTTTTTTCCTTCTTATTCTTCTACCCTTTTCTTTTTTTATTCTTCTTCTCCATCTTCTTATCCTTCTTCATCTTCTTCCTTTTTTTCTTCTTCTTCTTCTTTTTCTTCCTCTTCTTCTTTTTCTTCTTTTTCTTTTTCCTCTTATTCTTATTCTTATTCTTCAACTTCTTCTTCTTCTTCTTATGTTTATTCTTTATCTTATTATTATTATTATTATTATTATTCTTTTTAATATACTACAACTACTTCTTCTTCTTTTTCTGTTTATTATTATTATTCTTCTTCTTCTACTTCTTATTTTTTTTTTCTTCATCTGCTTCTTCTTCTTCTTTTTCTTCTTTTTATCTTCATATTATTCTTCTTCTTTCTCCTCTACCGCTTTTTCTTCCTTAATCTTTAATTATTAACCTTATTTTTTATCCTCTTCTTTTTCCACTTCTTCTTCTGCTTCATCTTCCTCTTTTTCTTCTTATTCTTTTTTTTTCTTCATCCTCTTCTATATCTTCCTCTTCTTTTTCTTCTTTCTTTTATTTTTCTTCTTCCTTTTTATTTCTTCTTTTTTATCATCATTTTATTCTTTTTCTTCTTCCTCTTCATTTTCTTATTTATCTTTTTTTTCTTCCTATTCATATTTTTTAAGCTTTTACTTATTATTTTTCTTCTTATTTTTTTCTCTTCTATTTTTTCTTAGTCTTTCTCTTACACTTCTTCATCTTCTTCTTCCTCTTCTTTTTTTTCTTCTTTTTCTTTGTCTTTTTTTATCCTTCTTCTTTTTCTACTTCACCTCTCCTTCTTCTTCTTTAGATTCTTTTTCAACTCCTTCTTTTCTTCTTCTTCTTCTTCTTCTTCTTCTTCGTCTTCTGCTTCCTCTTATTTTTATTCTTCTTCTTCTTTTTCTGCTTCTTTTTGATATTCTTCTTTTTCTACTTCTTTTTATTCATTTTCATCTTCTTCATAATCATCATCATCTTTTTCTTCTTCATCTTTTACTTATTCTTCTTCTTCTTCTTCTACTCCTTTTTTATCTTCATCTTTTTATTCAGCATCATCATCTTCTTCTTCTGTTTCTTCCTCTTCTTCTTCTTCTTCTTCTTCTTCTTCTGCTTCTTCCTCCTCATCTTCTTCATCTTCTGCTTCCTCCTCTTCTACTTCAATTTATTCTTTTTCTTCTACTTATTCACTTCCCATTATTCCTCTTCATATTCTTCTTTCCTTCTTCTTCTTCCACTTCCTTTTCTTCTTCACATCTTCTTACTCTTCTTCATATTCTTCTTCATTTACTTATTTCACTACATTTTCTTCTTTTCTACTTCTTCCACATTTTCTTTCTTTTATCTTCTTCTTCTTCCTCCTCTTCTTCTTCTTTATTTTCTTCATTTTCTTCTTCTACTTCTTCCTAATCTTATTATTCTTCTTCTTGTTCTTTTTCTTATTCATTTTCCTCTAATTCTTTTTCTTATTATTTTTTATATTCTTTTTAGTATTATTCTTATTTATCTAAATTTTCTTATTCATAATCTTATTCTTTTTCTAACTCTTCTTCTTCTTTCTCTTCTTCTACTTCATCATTTTCTTCTTCATATTCTTTTTATTATTATTATTCTTCTTTTTCTTCTTATTTTTCTTCTTTTTAATCTTTTTATTCCTATTATTATTATTATTCTTCTTCTTCTTCTTCTTCCTACTATATTTCTTTTTCTTCTTCTTCTTCTTCTTCTTCTTCTTCTTCTTCTTTGCATTCTTCCTCTTCTTCTTCTTCTTCTTCCTCTTCTTCTTCTTTTTTATTCTACTTTTTCTTCTATCTCTTTTTCTTTTTCTTCTTCTTGTTCAACTTCTTCTTCTTCTTCTTCTTCAACAACATTCTCTTCTTCTTATTCCTTATATATATATATATATATATATATATATATATATTTATTTATTTATTTATTATTCTTCTTCCTCTTCTTCTTATTCTTCTTCTTGTACTTCTTCTTCTTCATGTAGTTTTTGTTTTCATTATTTTTTTTCCTTTTCTTCTTCTTCCACTTCTTCTTTTTCTTCATTTTCATCTAGTAGTTCTTCTTCTGCTTCATTATCATCTTCTTGTTCAACTTCTACTTCTTTTTCTTATTTTTCTTCTACATCATCATCATCTACTTTTTTTCCTCTTCCTCTTCCTCTTCCTCTTCCTCTACTTCTTATTCTTCTTATTAATTTTTTTCTTCTTCTTCTTTTTCTTCTTATTTTTTTTATTTCTTCTTCTTCTTCTTCCTCCTCTTTTTCTGCTTATGCCACTTATTATTATTATTTTTTTTTTCATCTTTTTCATATTACTATTTATTTTTTTCTTCTTCTTTCTCTTCTTCTATGTATTCTTCATCATCATTCATCATCTTCTTCTTCTAATTTTTCTTCTTCATCTTTAGCTTTCTCTTCTTCTTCTTCTTCTTCTTCTCATTCCTTTTTTTTATCATCATCTTCTTCTTCTTCTTCTTCTTCATTATCATCGTTTTATTCTTCATCTTTTTTTTCTTCTTCTTTTTGTTATTCTTTTTTTTCTTCTTCTTTTAATATTTTTATTCTTTTTCTTCTTCTTCTTCTTCTTCTTGTTCTTCCATTTCTCTTTCTTCTTCTTCTTCCATTCTTCTTCTTCTTCATTTTATTAATATTATTTTTATACTTTTTGTTATTTATTTCTTCTTTTTTGTCTTCACCATCATCATTATCTTCCTATTCCTCTTCTTCTTCTTCTTCTTCTTTTTCTTCTTCTAATTCTAATTATTATTATTCTTCTTATATTTATTCTTCTACTTCATTTATTTCTACTTCTTCTTTTTCTTCTCCTACTACTACTTTTTCTACCTACTCATCTTCTTATTATTCTTCACTTTCTTCTTCTTCTTCCTATTCTTTTTCTTCTTCCTATTCTTCTTATTCTTCATATTCTTCATATTCTTCTTCTTCTTCTTCTTCTTCTTCTTTCTTTTTCCTTTTCATCTTCTTATAATCTTTCTTCTTCTTCTTCTTCTTCTAGTTCATCTTCTTATATATTTTCTTCTTCTTATTATTCTTCTTGTTATTATTCTTTTTTTTTCTTCTTCTTATTGCTCTTCTACTTCCTTTTCTTTTTCTTTTTATTTTCCCTCTTTATCTTCATCTTATCATTATTATTCTTTATCTTCTTCTTATTTTTCTTCTTCATCATCATCTTCTTCTTTTTCTACTACTACTACTTCTTCTTCTTCTTCTTCTTCTTCTTCTTCTTCTTCTTTTCCTTCTTCCTCTTCTTCTTCCTCTTCCTCTTCTTCTTCTTATTCTTCCTCCTCTTCGTCATCTTCTTCTTATTTTTCTTCATCTACTTCTTCTTCTCCCTCTTTTTCTTTTTCTTCTTCTTCTTCTTCTTGCTCTTCATAATCTTCTTCTTTTTCTTCCTCTTATTTTTTTTTCTTCTTCTTCTTCCTCTTTTTCTTTTTCTTATTATGCTTACTGTTCTTTTTCTTCTTCTTCTTCTTCCTCTTCTTCTTTTTCTGCTTCTTCCTCCTCAACTTTTTTTTCATCTTCTTCTTTTTCTTCCTCCTCATTTTCATCATCATCATCTTCTTCTTCTTCATCAAAATCATCATCATCTTCTTCTTCTTGTTCCTCATCATCATCAGCATCCGTCATCTTTTTCTTCTTTGAATTTTTATTCTTCTTCGTCTTCTTCTTCTTCTTCATGTTCATCATCATCATCATCATCATCTTCTTCTTCTTCTTATTTCTCTTCTTGATATTTGTTTTCTTATTTTTATTCTTCTTCTTTTTCTTCCGCTTTTTCTTCTTCTTTTTCTTCTTCTTTTTCTTCTTCTTTTTCTTCTTCTTTTTCTTCTTCTTTTCTTCTTCTTCTTCTTCTTCTTCTTCCTCCTCCTTTTCTTCTTCTTATTTTTCTTCCACTTCTACATCTTCTTCTTTTTCTTCTTTCTCTTCTTTTATTGTTCTTCTTTCTCTTCTTTTATTGTTCTTCTTTCTCCTCTTCCCCTCCTTTGTCTTCTTCTTCTTCTTCTTCTTCATTTTCTTCTTCTTCTTCTTCATATTCTTTTTTTCGTCTTCTTCTTTTCTTTTTCTTATTCTTTCTCTTCTTCTTCTTTTTCTCTTCTTCTTATTATTTCTATTCTTTTTTTCTTCTTCATGTTCTTCCTCTTCTTCTTCTTGTTCCTCTTCTTCTACTTCTTACTCCTACTCTTCTTCTTCTTCTTCTTCTTCCAGTTCTTCTTCTCCTCCTCCTCCTCCTCCTCCTTCTTCTTCTTCTTTATCTCCCTCTTCCTCCTCCTCCTCTTCTTCCTCTTCATCATCATCATCATCATCATCATCATCATCATCATCTTCTTCTTCTTCTTCTTCTTATTTTTATTATTATTATAATTAGTTTTATTAATATTATTATTATTCTTCTTCTTCTTTTTCTTCATATTTTTCTTCTTTTCTTCATCATCTCATCGTCATCATCTTCATCTTATTCTTATTCTTTCTAATATTCTTATGTTCTTCTTCTTCTTCTTCTTCTTCTTCTTCTTTTTCATTTTCTTATTCTTATTCTTTTTGTTCTTCTTCTTATTCTTTATATCTTTCTTCTTCTTATTCATTTTCTTCTTCCTCGTATTCTTCTACTACTACTTCTTCTTCTACTCTCTCCTCTTCTTCTTTTTTTTATTCATTATCATCATCATATTCTTCTTCTTCTTATTCATCTTCTTCTTATTCATCTTCTTCTTCTTATTCTTCTTATTCTTCTTTTCTTCCTCTTTTTTCTTTTTATCAATTTTTCTTTTTATTATGAAACCCTAACTATTGGTAGATTGAAACCTTGTTACAACCATTGTCATTGAGGACTCAAGATAGAAGATGAAAACAATAGAAAATATACAATACAATAGAAAATTTAAAAGCATATAGGGTTGTGAAATTGTGTAAACAATCTAAAATTTAAATTTTAGGTTTGGGATTCCTTCCTTGTCCTTTCTTGCAATTACTTCTAATATCGGCAAATTTCTTTTTCAAAGAGTTTCTCTCAATGTTCTCTTCCCAAGTTCACTAACTTTTCTTTTTCTTCATTTGCCTCTCTATAATGAAGGAGTGACTTAAATCTCAATCATAATGCTTTTAATTCCCTTAATTTCTATACTCATCTCCCAAAGTGGTTGTTACTTTGTTAATGAAATGATAAAGAGATGATGAATCCATTTAGGCTTCGATTAATTTTGCTCCTCTTGTTTGCATATTTGTAACCCCCTCTGCAATTTTTGGATCTCCGCATCAATGGTTAAGGTTAAAATTAATATATGTTAAAATTTTGAACATAATTTCTCCATTTTTATATATTAACTCATCCTCTTCTAGCACTTACATCCTCCGTATAGCTTCAATCCGTGTTTAGCTTTGCAAATCCTTTGAGTGGCTTATCCCATTTGATAAATTTTGGTTGCTTTCTCTTACTTCTTGCCACTTTTGGCCTGAAATAATTGATAAGAAAGTTCTCCCATTTTTTATGAAATATGAAATATCTTGAAATGCAGAAATTTCAAAAATGGCACCTGTTATGTTGTTTAATATACGATATACTTCTATTATCCCTCCTTCATGCATGGTTTTGTTCCCTGCCTTTCATAATTTTCATATGATTATCAATGGTAGTATATGAAGAAAACATCTTTCTAATGGATTAGCCTTGCTTAAAAAATACCAACTTGAATGCCATTCAAAGAGTTGGTATTTGAGTGATTTTAGTTGAAAGAGTTTTTCAAATTTGCTCCAAATTTATGTGAAATCTCTTTAAGAAAATAAGAGATGGTCATGGGTTCCAAATTATCATGGAAACATGGGCATCAAGATAGTAAAGAAATGCTTTTTTTTTTAATTTGGCTTTTCAAAGGAATTATTTTCGTTAACACTTTTCACATATGAAGAAAGATTTTTGTGGGGATGGAATGACTTCATATTTTCTGAATATTGCATTATTTCCTTTGCTCTCCCTTACTTAATTCTTTGCTAATTTAAGAGTGAACATCCCATGCCTGTGCTAGATGCATTTGATGGGGATGGAATGGCTTCCAAAACCATTTTTTGTCAATTTGGGTGGTCTGTTCCTTTATAAACTCTCCTTGTTTGATTATTCTTTTCTAGGCGCTAGATGCATTTGATGTTATCCTAGCTTCCTTTATTTTAGTGTTCAAGCAAAATTTATTGTGCAATAATTCACCCATAAGCCTTTTTTATTCTTAATTTTCCACCACATTTTACTCAAACATGCTTTAGTGACCATTGTTAACTTTGTTAGTCTCAAGCCTCCTTTTTCCATATGATAACATAAGTCATTCCATTTTGTCCAATGAAGCTTCTTCTTATTCCCAAGTGTGCCCCAAAAAAAGTTAGCATAGTCCCTTTCCAACCCTTTAATGATCTCTTTTGGAGGCTTCATTGCCATAAATACATGGAAGGCAATACTTTGTAGTGTATTAATAATTAGGCTAAGTCTTCCCACCATATTAAGTATTTCACCTTTCCATCCCATTACCTTGAGATGAAGCTTCCTAGCCATTAGTTAAAAGTAATAAGTTTTTCTTTTTCTAGTGAATATTGGACATCCTATTTAGATCATCATGTCTTTTCTCCTTTGATAGTATATTGCTTGCTTGACCTTTCTTTTTGTTTTGTTAGGTGTCTTTGGAAAGATATGACTCTTCTTCTTGTTGATTCGTTGGCCTATTTGAAGCTCATATTCTTCCAAGAATCTTTCAAGTTTGACAAGTGAGGACTTGCTGCCATTACTGAATAGAAAGATATCATCCGCAAATGTGAGGTTAGAGATTGGGGGGTGCCCCTGGATGTGCATAATAGCTTATTCTTTCCTCTTCCAATAGATTGGCAAGATTGCTAGAAAAAATCTTTGCAAAAATAATAAAAAGTGAGGGAGAGAGAGGATCACCTTGCTGGACACCCTTTGTAGACTAGAAGAATGCATGTGAATTCATATTAACAATCACTGAACACCAATTGATAGACATGCATCTAAATATCATATCTATCCATTCTTCTATAAATTTAAATCTCCTCATCACATAGAAAAGAATGATATACTAAGATACCTTGTCAAAGGCTTTGGCCATGTCCCAATATTTTTGGAAGAAAGAGGCAACCAACCCATCCTGCCATCATGTGCTTGCTCCTTCCATGCTGAAAGTGGATTCCCACACTTCCTCCTCCTTGGGCATTCTGCTTAGCATCTCATTTTGATCTTCATTGATTATCCATGAGATTTGTTCTAGCATATGATCTGGGCTAGCTAGGGAAGCATCTGTAAGGTGCTGCCAAAAATTTTTTAGCAGAATATGACATACTTTCTCTTTTTTGTACTTCTATTCTCCCTTCCATATTTAATTCCATGTATATTTCTTTTGCCTCTTTGTTTGCTTTAAGGTAGAATTTTATGTTGCAAATTTTCTTTTTTCAATCATTTGATTCTTGCTTTTGATTGAGAAACTCCTTCATTTTTAGCCTTAGCTTGAATATAGCTTGGGCTTTGTGTAGTTCTATAAGATTCTCCTTTGATCCCTCACTCTAAAAAGCCTTCTTTATATTGTCATATATTTTCTCAATATTTACTTTATTCCACTCATTGAGTTGGTTTTTAGCCTCTTGATTTTATTTGAAACTATTTGGAAAGGATTCCCTTTATCCACATCTTACAATGAGCTTTGTGTGTCTTGATAGAATTATTATATAATAGCCACATATTTTGGAAGACAAAGTATGATTGAGTGTAGGGTTTGGGTTGATTGATGGAGATAAGTATTAGATTATGGTCAGAAGCAAGTGTTATCTAAGTGAGTGGAGGTTGTGGAGGTAAAAACATCAAGCCAATGCTATTAAAAAAACTCTATCAAATCTTGCCCATTTCTTTTCTCTCTTTGTATTGTTGAACCATGTATAATTTGGTTCTTTATATCCCTAGGCCAAGAAGCTTACATGTTTCAATAAGCTTCATTGAATTGTTGGGATGCTATGTTTTCCAATCTTTACCTCCTTTTCGTTTCTACAAAGTTTGAAACACATTGAAATCACCTCCTATGAGTCAATGCTTTTCCTTCTCTTGCTATGTCATCCATTTCTATCCAAAGCTTCTTTATTTCCTCTTTATTATTTCTTGCATGAACAAAAGAAACCACCTACATCTTCATAGTCTTTGTTTTACCAGTTGGCATTGAATTTTTTTTATAGATACTTTAATTTCTTCTTTCTATAGGACCTAAAAATTTCTATCTTCATTGGAAAATCTTTATGCATATTTGAGCTTCCCTTTGAATATTGGTAGTTGAGCTTTATCCACCATGGGTTCCAATATAGCTATGATTTTAGGTCTATGTATCTTTACTAACCTTTTCAACCTTATCATTATTTGGACATTGGAAATACCCCTAATATTGCAAATGTGTCTGTTAATCATTTGAATATTTTTAAGAGAGCTATTGTGATACATCCTTGCCCAAGTATGTATATCTTTCTTTGACATTTGTTTTTTTCCATCACTAATGCTTTCTCCATATACTTTGAGCTTTCCTCATAGGACCCTCTTCCTTCTTCATATGTTGGTAGAGTATTAGTCTTCATCCTTTGTTGTATAGTCTTGGAGGCTAAATCAAAGGAAATGTGAGTTTCCATTAGATTTTTCTATTCCAAGAGATTGCTTCCTTTTGTTTTGCCAAGAAAAAATCATTCCTGCATTCCCATTTTTTTCCATGTACAAACATAATAAATCATCAAGATGACTATAAATATTTTTCCCCCTTTGCGTCCATCCGATTTCTACTTGTATGCTTAGTTCATTCCTTTTATGCCTCAAGGTCTTTGAAAAAAACTAAGATAGATAGAAGTTGATGGTCGATCCTTCCTTGGAATTTGAGGTAGATAGAAATTGCTAGTTTCCAGCATTTAAAAGGATGAGTTGCTTTCCATCCATGGCTCTCCCTGATGTGGTGAAGGTAGGCATCTTTGTGGTCTTGCCCTCCATCTTTGTGGTCCTACCAAAACCAACCGTCATCTTCACTTGCAATTTTAATCTCATCCAATAGTGGTAGAGATGTATCAATTTCGATACATATCCTTGCCACACTTGGCATATAGAATAGGGACATGCATCATTCCTTGCGCATTGGAGACTCAAACATTTTTGTATGCCATATAGCACATCCTTATGAAATAGATGAAGAGGGAGATTTGAAAGGATTACACAAATCGGTACAAAGGATGAGTTTTCACCAAGCTTGTAGTTTTTTGATCATTTGAATACCTTCATAACATGGCCCATGACAAGCCATTCCTACATAAACCAAACAAACCAATAGTCTTCTAGGTTGTTGCATTTAATAATACATTTTTTAATCTAAAACTCCCACTTGAATTCCATCATTTGGCTTCAATCGTTCAAATAACTTATGGATTTCATCTAGTGGAAGCCTTTGATGAGGTAACATGCCAATGGGGGCTGGTAGTAGGTGTTTTGTGAAGATCCCAATTTGATTTTTTGAAAAATAAATAGATGAGTGATTTGGTTTTTCATGAGCGATCTCATCCAAAAATATTGAAATTTAATCTTTAAATATTGATACAAAAGATTTCTAGTTTAGATCTATGTTTTTTGGGCATTCCAATTATTTTTTTTTTCAAAAACATAGCATTTTCTATCTTTTTGAAATTTCACACTCCAGAAAATTTTCACTATCTTGAATTTTGTATATCTAGAATTTCCTGGGAAACTATTTTTTTACACCATCTTCTTCTTCTTCTTTTTATTTTTCTTTGCCTTTTCTTCTTCTTCTTCTTCTTCGCCTTTTATTATTCTTCTTCATTTTCTTCTTCTTCTTTATCCATTTCTTCTTCATCACTCATTTCTTCTTCTTCTTCTTCTTCACCTTTTATTCTCCTTCTTGAGTTTATACTTCATTCATTTTTTCTTCATCACCAATTTATTATTCCTCTTCTTCTTATTCTCCTTCTTTCTTTTCTTTATATTCTACTTCTTCTTCATTTTCTTTATCTTCATCTAATTCTACTTATTCCGCTTCTTCTTCTACTTATTTTGCTTCATCTTCTTCCTATTCTTACCATTTTTCCTCTTTTTTCCCTTCTTCCTCTACTTTTTTGTCTTTTTCTTTTACTTCTTATTCTTCTTCTTTTCTTCTTATTTTCATCTTCTTTGTCATCATCATCTTTTTCTTATTGTTCCTGTTCTTCTTCTTTTTCTTCTTCATCTTCTTTTCATTCTTCTTCATCTTCTTCCTCTTATTATTATTATTATTATTATTCTTCTTCTTCTTCTTTTATTATTCTTTTTTAATCTTTTTTTTCTTCTTTCTTTTTTTATTCTTCTTCTTCCTATTCTTCCTCTTCTTTCTCTTCTTCATCTTGTTCTTCCCCTTCTTCCTCTTCATTCTCTTCTTCTTCCTTTTTTTGTTTATTCTTCCTATTTATCTTCCTCTTCTTTTAATTCTTCTTTTTTTTGTTAATTTCTTCTTATATATATATATATATATTTCTTATTCTTCCTATTCTTCTTCTTGTTCTTTTTCTTCTTGTTCTTTTTTTTCCACTTCATCTTTTTATTCATCATCATCTTCTTCTAATTCTTACTCTTCTTCTTCTTCTTCTTCTTTCCCTTCTTCTTCCTTTACTTTTTCTTCTTCTTCTTCCTCTACTTCTTCTTCTTCCTATTCTTCTTTATCTACTTCTTATTTCTCTTCTACTCTTTCTTCTTCTTCCTCCTCTTTTTATTCTTCTTAATCTTCCTCATTGTCTTTTTCTTCCAATTTATCTTCTTCTTCTTCTTCTTCTTCTTTCTATTTCATCATCATTTTGTTCACCTTATTCTTATTCTTCTTTCTCTTTTCTTCTTTTCTTCACCTTATTATTATTATTATTAAATCTTTTCTTCTTCTTCTTGTTCTTCTTGTTCTTTTCTTCTTCTTCTTGCTCTTATTATTCTCCATCTTCTTCATATTCTTCTTCATCAAATTCTTTTCCTTCTTACTCTTCCTCTTCTTATTTTTATTCTTCTTCTACTACTTCTTCTTCTTCTTCATATTATTTTTTTATCACTCTTCGTCTTCTTATTTTTCATCTTCTTCTTCTTTCTTGTCTTATTATTATTATTATTCTTCTTCTTCTTCCTTGTCTTCTTCTTCATCTAATTTTTTATCATTTCTTATTCTTCTTTTTATTCTTTATCATCATGATCTTATTATTTTTATTCTTTATTATCTTCAGCTTCTTCTTCTTCTTCATTTTTTGTTTCTTCAAAATTACCAACATCATCATAATCATCATAATCAACATTATTTTCTTCTTCTTCATCTTCTTCCTCTTCTTTTTCTTCTTTCTCATCATCATCATCTTTTTTCTCCTACTCTTATTCCTCCTACTCTTTTTATTCATCTTCATCTACTTCTTCTTCCTCTTCTTTCTCTTCTTCATTTTCCTCTTCTTATTCTTGAACATCTTAGTCTTCTTTCTTTTCTTCAATCTTTTTATTCTACTACTACTTCTTATTCTTCTTATTCTTACTTTTCATCAACTATTTTTTCTTATTCTTTCTATTCTTCTTCCTCTTCTTATTTTTCTTGTTCTTTTTCTTCTTCCTATTCTTCTTCTTCTCTCATCATCATCATCATCATCATCTTCTTCTTTTTATTCATCTTCTTTCTCCTTTTGTTCTATTTACTCATCTTTTTCTTCTTCATTCTTTTCATCATCTTCTTTTTCTTCATATTATTTTTCTTCTTCTTTCTCTTCTTCTTCCTCTTCTTTTTCCTCTTCTTTTTCTTTTTCTTCTTCTTATTTATCTTATTCTTCTACTTTTTATTTTTATTTCTCTTCTTCCTCTTTCTCTTATTCTTCTTCTTCTTCTTCTCATCAACTTCTTTTTCTTCTTATTCTTCTTCATGTTCCACTTCAAGCTCTACATCTTATTATTCTTCCACTTTTACTCTTCTTAGTCTTCATATTGTTACTCTTCTTTTTCCCTACCCTCTTGTTTATCTTCTACTTCTTTTCTTACTATACTTTTAATTCTTCTTCTTCTTCTTCTTCTTCTTATATTTCTTTTTCTTCTTCTTCAACTTCTTCTTCTTCTTATTCCAATTCTTTTTTTTCTATTCATCTTCTTCATATTTTTACTCTTCCTCCTCTTCTTCTTTATATTCTTTTTTTTCTTCTTATTTTACTTCTTTTTCATTATCTTTTTCTTCTACTTCTTTTTTATCATCATCTTCATCTTCTTATTCTACTTAATCTTCCTTTTTCTTCTTCTTCTTCTTTTTTCTCTTCTTCCTCTTCTTCTTCTTCTTGATGTTCTTTCTATTCTTCCTCTTCTTCTTCTACTTCTTTCTGTTATTCCACCTTTTCTTCTTACTCATTTTTTCTTACTCTTCTTCCACCTCTTCCTTTTCTTCTACTTTTTCTTCTTCATCTTCATTCTCTTCTAATTCTTCTTCATCTTCTTTCGTTTCTTCTTCTTCTTTTTTTATTCGTTTTTTATTCCTTTTTTTCTACTTATTCTTTCACTTCTTTTTTTTTTCTTCTTCCTCTTCTTCTACTTTTTCTTCTTCCTCTTCTTCTACTTCTTCTTCATCTTTCTTTCCTTCATCAACTTTTTCTTCATCTTTCTTTCCTTCATCTTTTTCTTCTTCATCTTCTTCGTCTTCATCTTCTTCTTGTTATTTTTTTTCTTCATCATCATCTTCATCATCTTCTTCATCTTTGCCTTCTTCTTTTTCTTCTTCTTATTTTTCAGCATCTTTTTCTTTTTTTATCTTCTTTTTATCGTTGTCTTCCTTCTTCTCTTATTTTCTTCTTATTTTTTTTCTTATTCTTTGTCTTCTTATATACTTTAGCCTCTTTTTCGTTTGTCCTCTTCATCTTTGTTAGGCTCCTCTTCCTTTTTCTTATTCAATCTTCTTATTCTTCTT
>JAREIK010000506.1:16455-86039 GCA_029783825.1 Sapria himalayana
TCTTTCTTGTCTTATTATTATTATTATTCTTCTTCTTCTTGGTCTTCTTCTTCATCTAATTTTTTATCATTTCTTATTCTTCTTTTTATTCTTTATCATCATGATCTTATTATTTTTATTCTTTATTATCTTCAGCTTCTTCTTCTTCTTCATTTTTTGTTTCTTCAAAATTACCAACATCATCATAATCATCATAATCAACATTATTTTCTTCTTCTTCATCTTCTTCCTCTTCTTTTTCTTCTTTCTCATCATCATCATCTTTTTTATCCTACTCTTATTCCTCCTACTCTTTTATTCATTCTTCATCTACTTCTTTTCCTCTTCTTTCTCTTCTTCATTTTCCTCTTCTTATTCTTGAACATCTTAGTCTTCTTTCTTTTCTTCAATCTTTTTATTCTACTACTACTTCTTATTCTCTTATTCTTACTTTTCATCAACTATTTTTTCTTATTCTTTCTATTCTTCTTCCTCTTCTTATTTTTCTTGTTCTTTTTCTTCTTCCTATTCTTCTTCTTTCTTCCTCATCATCATCATCATCTTCTTCTTTTTATTCATCTTCTTTCTCCTTTTGTTCTATTACTCATCTTTTCTTCTTCATTCTTTTCATCATCTTCTTTTTCTTCATATTATTTTTCTTCTTCTTTCTCTTCTTCTTCCTCTTCTTTTTCCTCTTCTTTTTCTTTTTCTTCTTCTTATTTATCTTATTCTTCTACTTTTTATTTTTATTTACTCTTCTTCCTCTTTCTCTTATTCTTCTTCTTCTTTCTTTCTCATCAACTTCTTTTCTTCTTATTCTTCTTCATGTTCCACTTCAAGCTCTACATCTATATTCTTCCCACTTTTACTCGTCTTAGTCTTCATATTGTTAATCTTCTTTTTCCCTACCCTCTTGTTTATCTTCTACTTCTTTTCTTACTATACTTTTAATTCTTCTTCTTCTTCTTCTTCTTCTTATATTTTCTTTTTCTCTTCTTCAACTTCTTCTTCTTCTTATTCCAATTCTTTTTTTTTTCTATTCAATCTTCTTCATATTTTTACTCTTCCTCCTCTTCTTCTTTATATTCTTTTTTTCTTCTTATTTTACTTCTTCATTTTCATTATTTTTTCTTTCTACTTCTTTTTTATCATCATCTTCATCTTCTTATTCTACTTAATCTTCCCTTTTTCTTCTTCTTCTTCTTCTTCTTTTTTCTCTTCTTCCTCTTCTTCTTCTTCTTGATGTTCTTTTCTATTCTTCCTCTTCTTCTTCTACTTCTTTCTGTTATTCCACCTTTTCTTCTTACTCATTTTTTCTTACTCTTCTTCCACCTCTTCCTTTTCTTCTACTTTTTTATTCTATCTTCATTCTCTTCTAATTCTTCTTCATCTTCTTTCGTTTCTTCTTCTTCTTTTTATTCGTTTTTTATTCATTTTTTTCTACTTTTCTTTCACTTCTTTTTTTTCTTCCTTTTTTTCTACTTTTTCTTCTTCCTCTTCTTTACTTCTTCTTCATCTTTCTTTCCTTCATCAACTTTTTCTTCATCTTTCTTTCCTTCATCTTTTTCTTCTTCATCTTCTTCGTCTTCATCTTCTTCTTGTTATTTTTTTTCTTCATCATCATCTTCATCATCTTCTTCATCTTTGCCTTCTTCTTTTTCTTCTTCTTATTTTTCAGCATCTTTTTCTTTTTTTATCTTCTTTTTTGTCTTCTTCTTCTTCTTATTTTTCTTCTTATTTTTTTTCTTATTCTTTGTCTTCTTATACTTAGCCTTCTTTTTCTTTTTGTTCCTCTTCATCTTGTTAGTCTTCCTCTTCTTTTTCATCTTCTTATTCTTCTTTTTTATCTTACTCTTCTTATTCTTTGTCTTATTCAACTTTCCCTTCTTCTTTTTCTTATTCCTTTTCTTTTTGTTTTTGTTCAACTTCTTCTTCTTATTTATTTTCTCTCTTTTTCTTCTTCTTCATGTTCATCATCTTCTTCTTCTTTTACTTTTTCTTTTACTTTTTTTCAACTTCTTCTTATTCTTCTTCTTCCTCTTCTTTTTTTTTCTAATTATTCTTCTTTCTTATCTTTTTTTATGCTACTTATTGTTCTTGTTCTTCTTCTTCTTGTTCTACCTCTTCCTCTTCTTCCTCTTCTTCTTCCGCTTCTTCTTCCTCCTCCTCTTCTTCCTCTTCTTCTTCCTCCTCCTCCTCTTCTTCTTCTTCTATCTCATCTTCCTCTTCTGCTTCTTATTCTTTCCTCCTTCTATTTCGTCTTATATCTCCTTTTTTTTTTCTTCATCTTTCTCTTCTTCATCTCCTTCTTCTTTTTCTCTTCTTCTTCATTTTCTACATTTTCTTCCTCTTCTCCTTTTTCTTCGTCTTATTTTTCTTATTGTTTCATTTTTTCCTTCTTCTTCCTATTCTACCACTTCTTCTACTTATTATTAAATTTCATTTTGTTTTTCTTTTTCTCCCTCTTCTTTTTCTCCATTTGTGTTGCTTCTTCTCATTCTTCTTCTTTATCTTATTATTCATCTTCTCCCTCCTCCTTTTCTTCTTCTTCTTCTTCTTTTTCTTCTTCTTATTTTCTTCCTCTTATTCTTATTTTTTTCTTTCTTTTTCATCTTCTTTTTTTCTTCTTGTTCTTCATCATCATTTTTTCATTTACTTCCTATTTTTGTTTTTCTTCTTCTCATTCTTCTTTCTCTTCTTCTTGTTTTTCTTATTCTTCTTGCTCTTATTCTTCCTCTTCTTCATCAAATTCTTTTTCTTTCTCTTCTTCCACTTCTTCTTCTTCATCAAATTCTTTTTCTTTCTCTTCTTCCACTTCTTCTTCTTCTTCTTCTTCTTCTTATTATTCTTCTTCTTGTTCCTATTCTTCTTCTTCTTCTTGTTCCAATTCTTTTTTTTCTTCTTCTTATTCTTATTCTTCTAATTTTTCTTCTACTACTTCTACTTTTTATTTTTTCTCTTCTCCATTTTCCACTTCTTCTTCTTCTTCTTCTATTTCTTCCTATTCTACTACTTCTTCTTATTCTTTCACTTTTTTTTATTTTTTTTCCTTCTTCCTCTTCTGCACTTCTTTTTCTTTTTCATCTCTTCATATTCTTATTTATCTTCCTATTCTTTTTCTTCTTGTTTTTCTCCTCTTCTTTTTCTTCTTGTTTTTCTCCTCTTCTTTTTCTTCCTCCCCCTCTTATTTTTCTTCCTCCCCTTCTTCCTTTTCTTCCTCCCCCCTTTCTTTTTCTTCTTATTCTTGTTATTCCTCATATTCTTCTTCTTCTACTTCTTCTTCTTCTTATTCTTCATTTTTCTTTTTCTTCTCGCCTCCTCTTTTTCTTCTTCTTCTTCTTATTCTTCTTCTTCTTTAGCCATGATGAAGTGGTAAGGCAGGGCAGGGGTGACCCTTTCTATGCCCCACCCCATATGGGATTCACCAACTCATTTTCTACCCCACACCTATTTTATGGTAGGGTGGGTCAAAGCAAAGTCGGGGTGGGTATTTTTTATATGGGGTAGGGTGGGGCAATCCCAGCTCCATGCTCCATTTAGGTTTTATGTTTGTGTGTGTGTGTGCATGTGTGCGTATTTATATTTAAGTTTTATTTTTTTGGAAATTATAAAAAATAAGTTTGACTTTTTTCCCATAAATAATAAATATTAGCAACATAGAAATTATAATAACTAATAAATATCATATTACATAAATATAAAATATCACTAACAAATTTATTTAGAAAAAATAATCACTAATATATAATAATATTGTTCCTATTTCAAATAAAAAAAACATAATAAATATTACATATATCCAACATCATTGATTCATTAATATTATCCAATAACATCAATATTCAATAATATAAAAAAGTTTTTTTTTTGAATTAATATAATAATATCACACTTTCTCTCCAAAAATATATATATATAAATGGGGCAAAATTTGGGGCAGGGATCATGGCAGGAATAATATTTTTCTACCAAGCCACAGACCCATTTTGGGGCAAATATGTTTACCCTGACCATGCCACATCAACCCGATAATAAGGGGAATCCCAACTAGTTCGAAAAGGGAGCCATCGAGGTGGGTTAGGAATGGGGAAAATAGCAAATTACATCATCTTATTTTTCTTCTTAATTATCATCATCATCATTTTCTTGTTCTATTTGCTCTTCTTTTATGTTTCTTCTTTTCTTTCTTATTCCTCTTCTTCTTATTCTTCTTCTTCTTATGCTTGTTCCTATTTTTCATCTTCTTCTTGTTCTTCTTCTTATTCCACTTTTTCTTCTTCTTCTTTTTATTTTTACTTTTTCTCTTCTTCTACTTCTTCTTCTTCCTTCTCCTCCTCCTCTTCTCTTCTTCTTCTTCTTCTTCTTCTTCTTCTTCTAACGCTTCTTCTTTTTCTTCTTCTTCTTCATTCACTTCTTCTTCTTTTTCTAATTCTTATTCTTCCTCTACTTCCACTTCTTCTTCTTATTCTTCTTCATCTTTTTTTTCCTCCTTTTATAGTTCCTCTTTTTTTTTCTAATTCTTCTCCCACATTTTCCTCTTCTTCTTCTTATTGTTCTTTTCTTTTTATTCCTCTTCTTCTTCTTACTTCTCTTCTTCTTCTTCATCTTGTTCCTCTTAATGTTATTAATATTCTTGTTCTTTTTCTTTCTCTTCTTCTTCCTCTTCTTCCTATTTTTAAACTTCTTTTTATTCTTCTTCTTCTTTATCTTCTTCCACTCTTTCTTCTTCTTATCATTCTTTATCCTATTTTTCTTCTTCTTCATCATTTTCTTCTTCTCCTTCTTCTTCCTATTTTTCTTCTTCTTCCTCTCCTCCTCCTCCTCCTTCTTCTTCTATTATTTCATATTCATTGATATCTTCTTATTCTTCTTCTTCTTCTTCATCTTCATGTTTTTCTTCTCCTTCTCCTCATTCTTTTACTTCATGTTTATCATCGTATACTTATTATTATTATTCTTCTTTTTTTTCTTTATCCACTTTTCTTCTTGTTCTTCCTCATCATCATCATCATCTTCTTCTTCAACTTCTTTTTTTTTCTTCTTCTCTTTCTTCTTCTTCTTATTCTTCTTCTTCTACTTCTTCTCTTTATTCTTCTTTTTCTTCATTATCATCATATTCTTTTTGTTCTTCTTTTAAAAATTTATATATTTAATGGTTGTCCTAATAGTCCGAATAAATCAAATCTGTGCATGGTTTTATTAATTAACATTTTTTATCATTTGTTATTTTATGACTTAATAGATACATATTCTAGGCTGGAGATTTGAGTCGAGATCGCAATTTTTAATCGATATTCAAGAAGATGTATGTGAAGAAAGTGGATTGTTAGTTTGTTGACAACAAGTCTCAGATGATTGTAATAAGAATCTATTATATTAATAAAATTTAATAATACTAAAGTACATATTGAAAGTTGTTTGGAATACAAAATATTTAATTATTTTTATGTATATCTAAAATAGTATTTTTCTCTATTTTATCCTAGGAACTCATGGAGGAATGTGTGACAGCTACTTCTCAACAAGTTGAGGGTTTTATTGACCTTAAACCAATTGACTATGATCCTATCTATTTGGAGACCATAGGAGGTCATAAGAAGCAATGAGTGTGTGACAACATCTCGAAGAGAGTGGCTTTTGTTGGTGTAGTCATGCTTCTAATTCATCTGTCACACCAATGGTGGATGAGGTGGTCTAACAACAAGTAATGGAAACAAATGAACATTTTGAAGTTATGGAGATCAAAATGAAATAGAATGATAAGTAGATATCTCATTTGAAGGAAGAAATGCATGAAATGAAAGAAGAGAATGATGAGCAGATTATTAATTTGAAGAAAGAAATGCAGGAAATGAAAGAAGAGAAGGATGAGCAGTTTACTCATTTGAAGGAAGAAATACACGAAATTAAAAAAAATGAATGATGCGATGAATGAAATTAAGAATGTAATGCAACAACAAATGTCTTATATGGATTCACATTTAGCAGCATTGATGTGACAAATAGCAATTCGAGATCCAGCTATGAAACATAGTAGGAGAGGCTAGCACAAAATCACCAACTAATTGTGAGGATGATTTTGTATCATAATTATTTCTGAACTATTTTTGATTTTTGTCTATGTGAGTATAACATGATGAGATTTTTTTAGAGGTTTCAATTTTTTTTTCTAGTTTTGTTTTTTGCTTTGCCGATTAAGCTAATAATTAATCTTTGTAGGACATCTAATGTGAGATGCACAAAAAAAATCTAATTCAAAGCATTCAAACATTGTCACGGTCCTTCCAATGCATGGTCCCATATTTATCAATTTCATCTGGATCAAAAGGAGGCCGAGCTTCTATTATCTTCATTATTCCTAAAATATTTTATTTTTGCACTCTCTCTCTCTAAGCATCATTGCCAAACAACTTTTAGATATTTATTAAAGTTGTATGACTATCAACTTAGATTTGTGTTTGTTTATGTCTATAATTACTATTTTTATATATCTGTGAATATGTTTGTGTGTCCCCGAATATTTTGGGTAGAGTTTTAGCCTATTATAGGTATGTAAAAGGCTTGACTAGTCCTACTAGTGCTGGGAATAGCACCTTAGCATCTGAAGCTTTGAGATGAATCAAATAATTCTTGTCCCACACTAATGCCGGTTTGTTCTTGACACTCTAATTTTGTGTAAATCTGCATTGTCACGGTTCAGATCTGCACCTACTTTTTATCGGACATCAGTGGAATTAAACCGTTGAAATATTAATAGCCATTATGATTCCGAAATGAATCTACAAATGTGGAAAAATTCAATACCATACAGCCTATTGTCATTTCAACTTTCATTTCCCTATTGTTTGACACTTTCTAACTTTCTTATAATTAACCATGGACTGGTGCATGAAATTGGGTGACACAGAAGAATATTTTGATGTGCCCTTCACTAGAAATCTTGGAGTAATCTTGATTTGGAAATTTAGAAATTATCTCATTATTATCTCATTGTGTGAAATTTCTAGCAAATGACAATTGGTGTTGCATGCGCTAGTCTATCTGTTTATCAGTGACATAGTGTTGTGTTCTTTATTAGTTTGTAAATGTACTATGTTATGCTCCACGTGCAAGTGTAAAAATGTTCTCTATTTGCATGGAGTAGAAGAGGACAAAGAACTATAAGATACTGACCATGCATGAGAGACCTATATGTGTGTTTTTTAAGCCATAGATTATTTCCTTCTGTTGTCTTTGATGATATATGTATTTACATGAAAGTACAAGTGTGTGTGTCATCTGAGGCTACTTGATTATATATGCGGACATATAATACGGCAGTATATACGTACATATATACTACAACATATTTGTATGTAAATACCGAGCATATACATAGATATATACCTAGTATATAAGTAGGTATATACCAAGTATATACGTAGGTATATACTGAGTATATACGTAGGTATACACCATGTATATAGGTACGTATATACCGAATATATATGTAAGTATACCGAGTATATAAATAAGTGGGTACATATATTTATTTGTGAACATGTATACTTTGTCATACATACACACCCATTTACACACACACACATACATGTGTTTGAATTTATAATTGCTCGGGCTGGTCTGGTTATCATCATGCATTGCTTACCGATGCATGTCAAAAAAGCCATGGATATTAGACCTTACTCAAAGTTGTGACATTAAAATATTTCTAGTCCAGGCCAGCCAGGCAGACATAGAGATTGGTCTTAAATCACATTGTAATATTGTAGATATGCAATTATCACATGCTACAAAGCGTAGGTATGATGAAATAAATTTTCTTGCTGTAGGTTCTACAATGATTGATTCTAATTGTACTAGGTATTGGGATGATGATGATAATGCTCATTTAGTGTCATCTAATTTTATTAGATTTCACAAAATTATATTCAATCGAAAGAAAAAATGTAATATTATCAAATTTTTATAGGCCACACGTGCCAGAAGGATTATTGAGTCATGTTTTGGGAGAAGTAGTTCGCCACCTCATCAAAAACTCACTCAATTTCAAAACGAATGGTTGGCAGAGATGTTCATGAGTCGAGCATCATCCCCCGCCCCACTTTTAGTCTTAGCGGTAGCAGCAGCAATAATAAATGTGGCATATATGTATATATATACTCAGTATATGTAGATATAATACTACAATATTATATGTACAATATAATGAGTATATATGTACTCAGTATATATGTATATATAATACTACAGTTTATATGTACATATATTGTGGGAATATATGTAACTAGTGAAATACTAGTATATATGTACATATACACTGTATTATATATGTACATATCTACTATTGTATTATATATTTATCAAAACATAACTTTATTTATTTATTTTGATTTTATTGACTAGTTTAAATTTTGTATAGATATGGTACCGCAATATTCCCCATACGAAACTTTTAGAAGTAAAGGAATTTTTAACTAGACATGATGTGCCGCGACTAGGACAGTTATATCGTAGCAGAAAGATGGTGACCGAATGAGCTAAGGGAGAGAAAGTAATGTCAATTTCATGGATATATTATACTTTATGCAATGTCATTAGATACATTAATGAATAAGATGTAATAAAATTTTGTTATATTTTTGTTTTAATTATGTAAAAAATTATATCAGAATAATTTTTTAATGATTTTATTTTTTGTTAATTATAAATTATCATTTATAGTATCTATTTTTAATCAATTTAATATAAAAATATTAAATTATTTAATTAAATTTTTTGAAAAAAAAAATAAAATTCTAAAAATTGTTTTTGAATGAAAATAGCTAGGGATTTTTCTTTGCTAATTTAGCTTTGAAATTTTCCCTTGCTAATTTAGCTATAAAAATTATTATTTTAGCTAGGGAATTTTTCGTTGCTAAAATCTTTTTCCTAGGGTGTCTTTCCCTCATTAATTTTTAGTGACGAGCACTTTAGATTGGGAAAGCTTCTATTTTTAATTCGTCGTTATATCCCGTTTAGTGACAGAAAACATCTATTTAGCGAGAGAATTTTCATCCGCTACTCGGGATTTTTCTTATGGTAGGAGAAGAAGTTGAAGAAGAAGAAGCATAAAAAGAAGAAGGAGAAGAAGAAGAACAAGACGAGAAGAAGAAGAAAAGAAATAACAAGAAGAAGCAGAAGAATAAGAAGAAGAAGAATAATAATAATAATAATAATAATAATAATAAGAAAAAGAAGAAGAAGAAAAAAAAAGAATAATAATAATAATAATAATAATAATAATAATAATAAGTATAAAAAGAAGAAGGAGAAGAAGAAGAAAAAGATGAGAAGAAAAAGATGAGAAGAAAAAGAAAAAAAAATCACAAGAAGTAGAAGAAGAAGAATCATAGAAAGAAAAAAAAAGATAAAGATATTGAAAAATAAGAAGAAGGAGACGAGGAAGAAGAATAACCATAAGAAAAAAAAGAATAAGAAGAAAAAGAATAAGAAGAAAAAGAATAATAAGAAGAAGTAGAAGAAAAAAAGAAAAAAAAAGAAATCAAATAAGAGAAGAACTAAAAGTAGTAGTAGAAGAAGAAGTAGTAGTAGAAATAGAAAAAAAAAGAAAAAGAAGTAGTAGAAGAAGAATAATAATAAGATAGAGATGAAGTAGAATAAGAAGAAACAAAAGCAAAAGAATGAGAATAAGTAGTATTAGAAAAAGTAGAGCAAAAGAAGAAGAAGAAAAAGTAAAAAAAAGAAGAAGAAAAAGAAGCAGAAGAAAAACTAGAATAAGATATAGAAGAAGCAAAAGAATAAGAAGAAGAATAATAATAATAATAATAATAATAATAATAAATAATATGGGGAAGAATAAAAAGAATATAAAGAAGAAGATAAAAAGAACAAGATAACGTAAAAAAAAGAATTATAATATGATGAAGAGAAAGAAGAAAAAAAAGGAGAGGGAGTGGAAGAAGAAGACGAATAAGAAAAACAAAATGAAGAAAATAAGAAAAAGAAGAAGAAGAAGAAAAGAAGAAGAAGAAATAGTAGAAGAAAAAGAAGAAAAGAATAAGAAGAAGAAGAAGTAGTAGTAGTAGTAGTAGAAAAAGAAGAAGAAGATATTGATGAAGGGGAAGATCAAAAATAAGAAGACAGGGTGGCAAAATAAGGAGATAAAGAAGATGCAGAAGATTAACAACAAAAAATAGAACAAAAATAAAAATTATTACAAGAATAATTTGATGATGATGATGATCATGAAGAATAAGAAAGGGAATGATAAGAAGAAGTAGAAGAAGAATAAGAAGAATAAGAAGAATAAGAAGAATAAGAAAAAAAAGTGGAAGAAGGAGAATAAAAAGTAAGAAGGATAAGAACATAAAAAAGAAAACGAAGAAGAAAAAGAATAAGGAGTAGGAGAAATAAAAGAGGATGTATAAGAAGTAGAAATAGAAGAAGAAAAGTATAAGAATGAAAAGAAGAAAAAGAAGATGAAAAACAAGATGAAAAGAAGTAGAAAACAAAGTAGGAGAAGAAGAAGAAGAATAATAATAATAATAATAATAATAATAATAATAGGTAGAAAAAGAAGAAGGAAAAAAAAGAAAAAAAGAAAAAAAGAAAAAAAGAAAAAAAGAAAAAAAAGAAAAAAAGAAAAAAAGAAAAAAAGAAAAAAAGAAAAAAAGGAAAAAAAGAAAAAAAGGAGAAAAGAAAAAAAGAAAAAAAGAAAAAAAAGAAGCATAAGATGAAGAAGGGAAGAAAAAGAAGATGAGATGAATAAGAAGAAGATGATGATATGAATAAGATGAAAAAAAGAAGAATTAGAAGAAGTAGAAGAAGAAGTAGTAGTAGAGAAAGAAGAAGATAATGATGAAGATGAAGATGTAGTAGTAGTAGTAGTAGTAGTAGGAGAAGAAGAAGAAGATGCAGAAGATGAAAAAGAACTAGAAGAAGAAGAATAAGAAAAAAATATGAAGAAGAAGAAAACGAATGAGAAGAAGACGAAGAAGAAGCAAAAGAAGAAGTATGAGAAGAAGAAGTAGTAGTAGTAGAAGCAGAAAAAAAAGAAGAAAAAAAATAAGAAATAGAAGAAGCATATGATGAAGAAGAAGAAGAAAAGAAGAAGAATAAGATGAGAATAATAATAATAATAATAATAATAATAATAATAATCAGAAGAAGTAGAAGAAGAAGAAGAAGCAGAAGAAAAAGAAAAAGATTGAGAATAAGAATAAGAAGAAGCAAAAGAAGTAGGAGAAGAAGTAGTAGTAGAAGACGATGAAGAAGAAAGAACATAATAAGAAAAAGAAGCATAATATGGAGAAGGATTAGAAGAAGAAGAAGAAGAAGAATAATAATAATAATAATAATAATAATAATAATAATAATAATAATAGGAAGAAGAATAAGAACAAGAAAAAAAAGAAGAATACGAGGAAGAAAAAAAAATAAGAAGAATAATAATAAGAAAAAAAAGAAGAAGAAAAAGAAGAATAAAAAGAATTAGAGGAAGAATAAAAATATTAATAGGAAGAAGAAAAACAAAAAAAAGTAGTAGAAGAGGAAAATGAGGAGGAGGAAGAATAAGAAGAAGAAGATGATGATGATGATGATGATGATGATGATGATGATAATAAAAAGGAAGAAGATAAAAAAAATAAAGAAGTGGAGGAGGAAGAAGAAGAACAAAATGAGAAGAAGAGGAAGAAGTAGAAGAAGAAGAAAAAGAAAATGAATAAAAAAAAGAATAATAAGTGGAAGTAGATGAAAAAAAAGGAGGATGAATAAAAAATAAGAAAGAGTAGATGAAGAGATATAAGAATAATAGGAAGAAGAAGAATAAGAATAAGAATAAGAAGAATACGTAGAAGAAGAATGAGAAGAACAAGAAGAAGAAAGAGAAGGAGGAGGAGGAGGAGGAGGAGAACATTTAGAAGAAGAAGGAGAAGGATAAATAGATGGAAAAGAAGGAGAAGAAAAAGAAGAAAGAGAATAATAAGAACAGAAAAAGAAAAAGAAGAATAAGAATAATAATAATAATAATAATGAGAACGAGATGATCAAGAATAAGAAGAAATAGAATAATAATAGCAAGAAAGAGTAAGAGAAGAAGATGATGATGAAATTTAGAGGAAGAAGAAGAAGAGAAAGAGGAAGAAAATGAAGTAGAAAAAGAAGATGAAAAAAAAGATGAATAAGATGAAGACGAGAAAGATATGGGTGAATAAGAAGAAGTTGAATAAGAATAAAATGAAGAAGTAGAATATGAAGAATATGAAGAATATGAAGAAAAAGAATAAAAAGTAAGATAGATAAGCCCTACATTCTCCTTCTTCTTGAAACGCTCTCAACTTGTTAGAGAGAGAAATAGTTTCCTAGAAAGAGAAACATGCAATTGGGTAGAAGAAGAAGCAAGTTTTGAGATAATTGCAATGGAATTGGATTACTTAGTTAATAAGAAGTCCTTTTCTGATTTTATTAGAAAAACCATGCCCCCTATCGCGAGCTACTCACAATTTCATGAAAAAAAATATCGAGGAACCCTCAATATTCTTCTCGGCCGATGAAATTCATAAGTTCTCTGCAACTCACACACACGCGCTTGTAGGAAAATTTTCGCATGGAAGGCCGCATATTGATGATATTAGGGCATTCTTCGAATCATTGAAACTCAAAACCTTGATTAAAATCAGATTGATTGATGAGAAGCATGTGTTATTACAACTCCATTCCGAGGAGGATTTCCATCGCTTATGGTTGAAAGGAGTCTGGTATATCATGGGATACCCCATGAGAACCTTTAAATGGACTCTAGAATTTAACACACATGAGGAATCATCATTGGCTCTGGTATGGATTCTATTACCTATGCTCCCGATTTATTATTTTGATAAATTGACATTATATCGTATTGCGTGTGTTTTGGGCTCTCCTCTTCTTCTTGATGGTGCTACAGCAACACTCTCTAGACCGAGTGTTGCAAGAATCTGTGTAGAGGTGGACTTACAGAAATCTCTTCCTCATCGTATCTGGATTGGAAACACAGAAGGAGGTGGTTTTTGGCAAACTATTGTTCCAGAATACCTTCCTCCTTTTCTGTGCATGCTGCAGAAAGATGGGTCATGCTATAGAGGTATGTTTGGTTAACAAAAAAAGAAACAAAAATAAACAGAATCTAGAAGAGAAGAAAAGAGCATTTGAAAGTAAAGGAGAAATGGTTAAATATCAAAAAAAAACCTCAACCCTTTGTCCAAACAGATATACAAAATAAAGAAGTTGAAGATCAAAAATTAATTGAATATAATAGGCAGTATAATGAAGAGGAAGGAACAGAATCCATAGAAAATGCTAAAAGGAAAGAAATGATGAAAAAAATTTCAGAGCTATATAAGAGAACCAGAAATCAAATGAAAAATAAGAAACAAAAAAATAAAAGCTGGGCAGTGCTGGTTGAAGAAGATTCAGATGAGGAATCAGAAATAAAAAGTTTGACTTCCCTCTATATGATGGGGAAGACAATGAGCAGAAAATTAGAATCAATAACGATGACATTAATATAGAAAAACTCAAGCTAAAACAAAAAAATGGGAAATAGAGATTGGGCAATTGAAGAACTAAAAATAATGGTCATTCAATTGGGTAGGGTTTGGAAGGATGAG
Source organism: Sapria himalayana (assembly GCA_029783825.1). Taxonomy (NCBI): domain Eukaryota; kingdom Viridiplantae; phylum Streptophyta; class Magnoliopsida; order Malpighiales; family Rafflesiaceae; genus Sapria; species Sapria himalayana. The sequence goes on from JAREIK010000506.1 coordinate 30,081, forward strand.
AAGGAACAAGAACTAAACTCGATAAGAATACCTAGAAGCATGAAAAGAAAGCATTTGAATAAGGTATACGAACTAAATGTACCACTAGAGCACAGGCTAAATCCATAAGAAATGTATAAGTACATCTATTGGAATATTAGGGGAATAGCAAACTCCCCCCCCAAGAAATAGATTAAAAAAACTAATATATATGCATAAAATTAATCTAATTTCGATAGCTGAACCTATGGTGGATAAAGCTCATCTAAATTTTTATAGAAATTTATTAGGATTTGAAAATGGGTATGCTAATAATAATGGAAAAATTTGGATCTTATGGAAAGATAACTTACATATAAAAATATTAAAAGAAACTAATCAATTAATAAACTTTAGCATAAGTCAAGATGAAAATGAAATAATAACAATAATTTATGCAAAGAATAAAAAAGAAGAGAGAAAAGAATTATGGAAGGAAATGAATAAAATTTCGATGGAAAAAAAGCCTTGGATTATCAGTGGAGATTTTAATATAGTTAGAAGCATTAAAGAAAAGAAGGGTGGTAGGACACCTAATAAAGGAGGGATATCTCACTTTAATGATATAATAAATAAAACAAATTTAATAGAAGATACATTTTTAGGCTCACAGTTTACATGGTGTAACAACTAGAGGAAAAAAGGCATAATATGGGCGAGACTGGATAAAGTTTTATTTAATTTTAAATGGATAGATCAAGTTGGCTCTACAAATGTGAAGCACTTAAACAGAACCTGCTCTGATCACAGCCCATTATTAATCACGATTAAAAAATCTACTCATATAGGAGGTTCCTTTAGATTCCAGAATTCTTGGTGTTTAAACCATGATTTTTAAAGATGGTGAAACAGTCTTGGAATAAAGAAACATTAGGAAATCCTATTCAGATATTAAATAATAAGTTGAGTAGATTAAAAGTTGAATTAAAAAAGTGGAATAAGGATACTTTTGGGAATATAATAAAAAATATAAGAGATGCAGAGGAACTAGTATTAAAAAGAGAAATAGAATTTGAAAAAACTCAAAATATAGATAATAGAAGTGCTCTTAGCAAAGCACAAGCAGAATTAAATCTAAAAATATTAATGGAAGAGGTTTTTTGGAAACAAAAATCTAAAATTAAATGGCTTAAAGAAGGGGATAAAAATACAAAGTTTTTTCAAAAATCTAAAATTAATTAGAGGTATTAAAGATAATAAGGAAGAATGGCTTGAAAAAGATTCAGACATTCAAAACTATTTCACAAAATTTTTTGAAAACCAATTAAGTGGAACAAGAGAACTTAAAAAAATTCACTTTTAAAAAACATAGAAAATAAAATCACCATAGAAGATAATAACATGCTTAATAAGCATCCAGAAGAAGAAGAAATCAAAACAGCCATATATAGTATGAACAAAGATAGTGCAACTGGACTGGATGGATGGAACAACTATTTTTTCCAAGCCTGTTGAGATATAATAAAGAAGGATATAGAAAAAGTGCTTAATAGTATATTTTGTGGGGCTGAATTTGGAAAAAAATGGAGAAGTTTTCATTTTATTCTTATACCTAAAATAGAGAATCCACAGAAAGGATAAGATTTTAGACAAATAAGCCTATGCAACACTATTTACAAAATTGTTTCTAAAATTTTACAAAATAGATTAAATTCAATTTTACCTAAAATTATTTTTGAAGAACAAACCGGTTTTATGAAAAATAGATTAATAATGAAAAATATATGCTTGGCTAAAGAGATGAGTAGAGAAATAGGATCCAAATCAAGAGGGCAAAATGTTATTATAAAATTGGATCTATCCAAGGCCTTTGATAGAGTAGAATGGAGCATTCTCTGTTCTATCATGAGAAAGATGGATTTCTCTGAAACATGGATAGATTTGATTTATAGATGTATTTCTAATACATGGGCTATAATTATCGCAAATGGAAAGGTAGGAGAAGAAATAATTCCAGTTAGAGGTTTAAGACAGAGTGATCCACTTTCACCATCATTATTTAACATTTATCTGGAACTCTTAATAGTTAACCTTAAAGATAAAATGAGGAAGGGTAGGATAGGCACATTCAGACAGCCGAGGAACACTCCATTAGTGAGTTGTCTTGCATATGCAGATGATGTAATTATATTCACTAATGGCAGTAGCAAATCACTACATACTCTGATGAACTTATTGAAATGCATGGAGGAAGAAACAGGTCAAAAATTAAATAAAAAAAATGCCAATACATGATATCAGATTAGGCTCCAATTGCATTAGCTCATAAAATCAAAAACATTTCCGGCTTCTCCCATAATAAAAAAGAAATGATCTATTTGGGCTGCCCGATATATGAAGGTAAACTTAAGATAGTATATTTAGAATTTTTTTTAGATAAATTAAAAAAAAAAATCTCGGGATGGAAAGAGGAATATTTAAGTATGGGGGGTAAAATTACTTTAATAAAACACATTTTAGAGAGTCTTCTAATGCATAATATTATGATAATTCAACCTTCAATTTGTATTATTAAGAAAATCGAAAAAGAATTAGCTAACTTTTTATGGGGAAAAAAAGAGGGCAAATATAAATTACATTGGAAAAAAATGGAGACACTTATGCTACCCAGTTCAAGAAGCTGGATTGGGTTTTGTTAATCTTATGGATTTAGCAAAAGCAAATGCAAGCAAGAGATGGTGGAGGTTGAAAGAAAATAATAGTCTATTGTTAAAATTTATGAGGGCAAAATATTGTATTAAGGATGATATCAATAAAGTAAAGAATAAAAATAAGTGTTCACAGATATGGACACAAATGCTTAAGCAAAAAGAATTAGTTGATAGATTTTCTACATTTACTAAAAAATGATGGAAATGGAATTTAAGCTCGGACGGAGCATTCTCACTAAAAATGGTCAAAATGAATTAAGAAATAAGTTAAAAGAACATAAATTATTCAAATGGGCTTGGAATAATGATAATTCACAAAAAATTAAAACTTTTATGTGGTAAGTTTTATCTAATATTATCCCAATTGACAATAATTTAAAGAAAAAAGGTATTAAACTCGTATCTAGATGCGAGTGTTGCTTAAATGAAATTGAAACATTGGATCATCTCCTTTCACACGGGAGAGTAGCAGCGGAGCTCTGGAAAAGATTAGGTTTAGAAATGAATTTGAAATATGAACATCTAAACTTGAAACGTAGGCTTCAGAAATGGATTAACCTAAAAGTTTCTAGTCTAGTGCAGAAATGGATTAAAATTAATGTTCCATTATTAGTTATCTGGTGCATTTGGAAGGCTAGAAATAAAAGTAGATTCGAAGGTCATAAGATGATAATAGAAGATATCTGGAAAGATATTAAAAAAGAAACAAGTAAAATTTTAGAATTGTACCCTATAAAAAGTCAAGGCTCGAAGAGGGATAAAGAAACTTTAATTTTTTGGAATCTAAAAGAACATCAACCTAAACATTGTAAAGTAATATGTATAAAATGGGAAAAACCACCTCAAGGTAGGATAGCTCTAAACACAGATGGTAGCTTCGATAGAGATATGGGCGAAGCAGGAGGTGGAGGAGTTATTAGAGACTCGAAAGGACGGCTAATATTAGCCTTCAGTAGAAAGATGCAAGCATCCTCGGCCGTTCATGCTGAGATATTAGCTTTAAGAGAGGGTATTAAGTTATGTAGAAAACTAAAAATTAAAAATATAGATATTCAAATAGATTCGAAAATTGTATTTAATTTAATCAAAAAGCAGACTATGATGTGGAAATATGAAGATGACATAGAAGATATTTTAAATGATATGAAATTGTTAAACTTTTCTATAAAGCACATTTTCAAAGAGGCGAATGCATTAGCAGATATTTTAGCTAAAGAGGGAAAAAAGAAAGGTGATCAGGATTATAATGAAGATAATTTACCAAAAAAATTTACTGGAATATTAAAACTTGATTGTAAAAAGTTTCCTTATATTAGAAAAAATAAAAATATTAATTAGAACTTTCCATTCAAATAGGAAAATAAGCCCGTATAAAAGATCACCCTGGTCCTGAGGGGTGATCGAGATAAGGTAAGTGGCTTTTGTTTTTGTGTTTGTTTTTTTTCTGCTTTTCTATTGTTTTCTACAAGTAGAAAGAAGGAAGAAATTGAAATTAATTGAAATAACATCAGGGGACTGGTTTGGGAAAAGATAATGGATTTATAGATATGTAGTATGCTCTGCATGTACATATTATTCTGCTTGTCCATAGTTTGATGGACTATTCTGATTGGAAGGCTAGATATGTTTAAATGGTATATTTAGTAGTGGGTATTATATATGCTGGAAGTCTGTGCTATCTTTCTGGAGGTCTGTGTTATTAAGTGTGTGTTACTGGTAGTTGCTGGAAGTCTGTTTCTATTGTATATAGGAAGTCTATATTTAATAGGTCCAATCTGTATAAGTTAAAGAGGATAGTGAAGGAATAAAAGCAAAAAGATGGAAGAAAGCAGAACATTTCAAATAAATCAGAACTGTAATGGAGCTGTACCTGATGCTTCAAGTCATATTGATAATTGATCCGAACATGGAAGGGGGGATACAAGTCAAATTGATAATTAAATTTTGTCTAATGCAATCTGTATAATAGATTTGATCTTGTGTAGGAAAAAAGTGCAGACAGTGGAAGGAGTTAGCTAAAAATGCTGGAGGGATAATCACATTCAGATTTAAAGAGATAAGAAACTGTTGAACCACCGAAATATAGAAAGAAGAAAAATAAAGCTTATTATACTCATCGAAAGATCGTTAAAGCAAGACAAGGGATAAGCTATCATTATAAGGATAGTCATTAACTTTCAGAAGGAATTTCTTCTTGGACAAAAAGGTAAAGATAGGGGTCATAGATTAGCATAGCCATGGCACAAATAAAATTACATTTTATTAGATTGGTCAAATGTATTTTATTTTATTTGAAGAATGGGTGTAAAAGAGCTAAGGGTAGATGATAGTTTGTATTAATGGTATTCCTCCGCCAAAAGAGAGGGTTATTATTAATAAAATAATATTAAAAAAAAGAATAAAAAGTAGAAAATGAAGAAGAAGAATGAGAAGAATAAAAACAAGAAGAAGAATAAGAATAATAAAAAGAAGAAGAAGAATAATAATAATAATAATAATAATAATAATAATAATAATAATAATAAGTTGAAGTAGGAGAATTAGAAGAAGGGGAAGAAGATGAATAAGATCAAGGAGTTGTAGAAGAAAAAGAAGAGGAAGAAAAGAAGGAAAAAAAAGAAGAAAATTGAAAAGTAGATAGATGAAAAGTAGAAGGAGAAAAGTAGAAGTAGTAGTAGAAGAATAATAATAATAATAATAATATAATAATAATAATAATGAGACAAAACAGAAGATGAAATTGAAAAAAAAAAGAAGAAGGAGATCATCAAGAATATGAAGAAAATGAAAAAAAAGAAGGATAAGAAGATGAAGAGGTAAGGAAGAAAAATAAGAAGAAGACGAAGAGAAAAAAATAAAAAGAGAAGAAGAAAAAAAAAGAAGAATTAGAAGAAGAATTAGTAGTATTAAAAGAATAAGAAGAAGAAGATTATGATGATGAAGAGGAAAGAGAAGATGTATTTTTAGATGAAGAAGAAAATGAATAAGAAGAGAAAGAAGAAGATTAAGAGGAAATGAAAGAAGAAGAAGATGAAGAGGAATCTGAAGAAGAAGGAGAATAAGAAAAAATAGAAGAAGCAACATAATAAAAAGAAGATAGAGATGAAGAAGAAAGAAATGAATAACTAGTAGAATGAAAAAAAAAAGAAGGTGGAGGAGGAGGAGAAGGAGAAGTATAATATGCAGAAAAAGAATAAGAATAAGAATAAGAAAATGAGTAGAAGTAGTTGAAGAAGAAGAAAGTAAAGAAGTAGAAGGAGGAAAAAAATAAGAATAAGAAAGAGAAGAAGAAAAATAAGTAGAAGAAGGGGAAGGAGAATAAGAAGAAGAAAAAGAAAAGGAGAAGAGACTTGCACTTTGAAAAATCACTCTCTGAAATTTTCTAGATAGAAAGCTCAAATTCTTGAATAAGAATTACCATATTTTAAGAAATTAAAGGTGAAAATGGATTACCTATTTAATAAGAAATCCTTTGCCGAAAATTTAAATAAGCATGCACATCTATTTATGAAGTTCTCCAAAAAAAATAGAGAACCCGCTATCTTATTATCTTCAGAAGAAATCCATTCCTTGGACGAAGCTCAAAAAAAATCCATAGTAGGCAAATTCTCATATAAGCATCCTCGGCTAGAGGAAATAAGAAGCTTATCTGCCTCTCTACAGTTCAAAGCCTTGGTCAAAGTTGGACTAATCGATAAAAAGCATGTATTAGTACAACTATTTGTCAAAGAGAATTACCATAGAGTTTCGATGAAAGGGATATGGTATCTTATATGCTTTCCCATGAGGATATTCAAATAGATGACCAATTTCTCAACGAAGCACAAATTGCCATTATCTCTGATATGGTTCTTACTTCCATTATTGCCGATACATTTTTTTAGATAGAAGTCCCAATACTTAATCTCTAAAACTATGAGGACACCTCTAATGGTAGATTGGGCCACAACAACACTCTCAAGACCGAGCATAGCTCAAGTTTGCATTGAGGTGAACCACCAAAATCCCATCCAGAATACAGTATGGATATGGGATGGAGAAAGCTCTGGTTTCTAGAAGTAAATTGTGGCAAAGACCTTGCCTTCTTACTGCTCATTATATATAAAAAGGGGCATAGGTTAGAGGACTATTTAGTAAAATAAATAGGGTAGATTACTTTGAATGGGAAAGGAGATGAGAAGGGAGGAGGAGAGATAGTGGAGTTTAGTGGAATGAAAGAGATAGAAGAGAGTGGATAGGAGAGTGAGGAAGAGATGTACCAAGAAAGGCACCAATAAATGCACCAAGAGGGCACGGGCATGGAGAGGGTGGTAAGGGAAGTAGGACAGGCAAGCATAAAGGTTAGGGAGCAAGGGGATGGGATGAATGAGGAAGAGAGGCACCATGTGGTACTAAGGTTGGCAGAATTAACCAAGAGAGCCAAGATTAGAGCTAAACAGCTTGGGCAAAAGAGAAGAGAAAGAGAGTACAAGTGGGCAACAGCTTTAGAAAAGCATTCAGAAGGGAATCAATGGCTAAAATAATAATACCCTTTGGGTAGAATGAGGAGTAACAACCAATGGATAGGCAAACTAGAGATGAAATAGGAAAAAAAAAATAAGATGAAGAATAATGGAATTGGGCTTTAGAAGAGATAAACATAATTGTTGTCCAATTGGGAGACACCTATGAAGAAATGAGGGCAAGAGGGTCTAGTGCTTTTAAAAAATAAAGAAAAAATGAAAAATCTTCTAACAATGAAATACAATACTAAGTGTGCAACTAGAGTACAAGAAAAAACAGCCTTAATGCTTACCTACTTATATTTGAATATTAGGGGGTGGCAAACACACCCTCCATAAATAGAATAAAAAAGCTAAAACACTTAAATAAGGTTTCTTTATTAATGCTAGTTGATCCTATGGTGGATAAAACTCAGCTAGAGTTTAAAAATATCCTTGGATTCGATAAAGGTTTTTCGAACCATAAACGTAAAATCTGGCTATTGTGGTAGAATAAATTGGATATCATAATCTTAGATGATAAACCTTATTCTAAAAGAAAAAGAAGAAAAGATTATATTAGTAATATATGCTAAGAACTCCAAGGAGGATAGAAAAGCCTTATGGAAGGATATGGAAGAGGTGCCCAGAAAAAAGAAGTCATAAATTATAAGACGTGATTTAATATGATTAGGAATTAAAAGAAAACAATGGAGGTAGGAGGCCAAATTAGAAGACTTTGCAACAATTCAATGAAATAACAACTAAAACTAATTTATTGGAAGTGAAGTTTCTAGGTTCATGATTCATTTGGTGTAACAACTTGAATATAAAGGGGCACAATTTGGGCTGGATTAGATTGGGTATTGCATAATGTAAAATGGGCAGACAAGTATGGTCCCACATGGGTTAAGCAACTAAATAGGACCTGCTTGGATCACATGCCACTTTTAATCACAATCAAAAAGACTAGAAACATAAAAGGAACATTCAAGTTTCAAAACATGTGGAGTCTATATGAGGGCTTCATAAAGGTAGTTAGATAAGCATGTAACCAAGAAATTACAAGAAATCCTGCCCAAATCTTAAACCTAAAACTTTATAGACTCAAAAAGTAGCTAAGGATATGGAATACGGAATGATTCGGAGATGTTAATAAAAACATTAAAGAGGTAGAAAAGAGGGTGGGAAATTTAGAAAAGGAATATGAAGAGGAGGATAGTGAAGAAAGGCAGAGTGCTTTGAGCAAAGCGCAATCTGACTCGGGTTAAATCTTCACATAGAAGAAGTCTTTTGGAAACAAAAGGCTAATATAAAATAGTTAAAAGAGGGGGATAAAAAGACTAAGTTTTTCCAAATGATTACGAGAATAAAAAACATCAAACATTGAATAAAGGGCATAAAGAATGGGGAGGTGAATGGATAAAAAAGGATGAAGATATTAAATCATACTTTGAAGAATTCTTTAAAAATCATGTAAAAGTGGAAGGCATACACGAGAAGTAGCTTGTAGCAAAATATAGAAAAAAGGTTATTAATAAAATATAATAAGAATCTTATGGCTTATCCTGAGGAGGAGAAAATAAAAGAAGCCATCTTCAGCATGGAAAATAATAGTGTAGCAGGATCGGATCGATAGAATAACAATTTCTATCAAGTATGCTGAAACATTATAAAGGATAACCTCATCAAGGCTATGGATTTGATTTTTTTTGGGGCAAACAAAAACAAGGGATGGTGTAACTCTTATATTGTCCTAATACCAAAGATAGAACACCCTCAAAGGGATGAGGATTATAGACCTATAAATTTGTGTAATATGTTATGCAAAATATTAGCTAAAGTAATACAAAACAAATTGGCAAGAATTCTTCCAAAAATTATTTCAAAAGAACAAACAGGCTTTATGAAAGGCAGGCTAATAATAAAAAATATTAGTCTGGCTAAAGAAATGATAAGTGAGATTGGGTCAAAGGTTAGTGGACATAATGTGTTAATAAAGATGGATTTATCGAAAGCCTTCGATAGAGTAGAATGGGATGTGTTGTGCTTCACAATGAGGAAAATGGGATTCTCTGAAGCCTAGATAGATCTGATTTTTAGGTGTGTGTCATATACATAGGTTAAATTACTCATAAAATGTGATCCAGGAGGTTAAATTAAACCAATAAGAGGTTTAAGATAGAGAGACCCTCTTTCTCCATCCCTTTTCAATATCTACTTGGAATTACTCTTAGTAAACATCAATGATAGAATTAAAAAAGGTAGTATAGGAATCTTCAAACAACCTAGACATACCCCCCTTTGGGATGTCTAGCATACACATATGATGTTATAATATTTACAAATAGTAGCAAAACTTCTGTCAGTTGGATGATGGGGTTATTTCAGATATTAGAAAAAGAAATTCGTCACAGTATGAACATAAAGAAATATCAATATATGATGGTGGCTAAAGCACCAAAAAGTCTCTATCAAAGAATCAAAAATATCATAGGGTTTACAAGCATGAAGGGGGAAATAATGTATCTGGGATGTCCCTCATATGAGGGAAGATTAAAAAAGGAATATCTAGATTTACTTTTGGATATATTAAAAAATAAAATAGCAGGATGGAAGGAGAATTCACTAAATATGTCTGGAAGAGCAACATTGATTGCACATGTTTTTCAAAGCACCTTAATGCATAACTTAATGATAATTCAAACCCCAAAATTATAATTAAGAAACTAAATAAAGAATTAGCAAACTTCTTATGGGGAAAAGGGAAGGTAAGTATAAGATTTACTGGAAAAATTGAAAAGATCTATGCTTTCCGAAAGAAGAAGCACGGCAGAGGCTACTAAGATTAGAAGAAATGACAAAAGCGTGAACATGTAAGAGATGGTAGAGACTTAAGGAGAATGATGGTCTATGTGCAGAGTTTATAAGGGGTAAATATTGCATAGAGGGAAATCCAGATAATGTTAGGAGGAAGAGTAGGCACCCATAGGTCTCGAAATAGATGTTAGAACAAAAGGAGCTGGTGGAAAGATATGCCAAATTAAAAGCCAACAGATGGAAGTGGACACTCAGTGTAGAAAGCATATTTATACTAAAATTAATCAAGAATGAGGTAAGAAAAAAGAGGGCAGCACAAAGACTATTTAAACAAGTTTGGGATACTGATAATCCATAGAAAATATGCATAGTTATGTGGAAAGTTCTGTCGAACATTATCCCTATAGATTAAAATATACAATTAAAAAGAATTAGGTTAGAAAAAAGAATTATCCCTATAGAAAAAAGAGGGCAGCACAAAGACTATTTAAAAAGAACATTATCTCTATAGAACATTATCCATAGAAAATATTTTTCTTCTTTTTCTTTTTATTCTTCTTCTCCATCTTCTTCTTCTTTTACTTCTACTTCTTGTTTATTTTTTTTCTCCTTTTTCTTCTACTACTTCTTCTTCTTCTTTTTATTCTTCTTTTTATTCTTCTTTTTATTCTTCTTTTTATTCTTTCTTCTTCTTTCTTCTTATTTCTTCTTCTTTTTATTTATTCTTCTTCATCTTTTTTCTTTTTCTTTCTACTTATTATTATTCTTTCTTCTTCTTGTTCATCTTATTTCTTTCTTTCTTATTCTTTTTCATCATCTTCTTCTTTATATTTTTATTCTTCTTCATGTTCTTCTCTATATTCTTCTTATTGTTCTTCTTATTGTTCTTCTTCATGTTCTTCTTCATGTTCTTCTTCTTCTTTTCTTTCTTCTTTTTCTTCTTCTTCTATTACTTCTTTTTCTTCTTATTCTTATTCTACTTATTCTTCTTCTTCTTTCTTTATTATTATTATTTTTTTTCTTCTTCTTTCTTATTCTTCTAATTCTTTTTATTCTTCTTCTTTTTCTTCTTCTTTTTCTTCTTCTTTTTCTTCTTCTTATTTTACTACTTCTTCTTCTAATTCTTTTTAATTTCTAATTCTTCTTCTTCTTATTCTCATTTTTTTTACTTCTTCTAAATCTTTTTTTTCTTCATTTTGTTCTTCTTCATTTTTACTTTGTTATTCTTCTTCTTATTTTTCTTATTCTTCTTCTTCTTTTCTTCTTCTTCTTCTTCTTCTTCTTCTTCTGCTTCTTCTTTTTTTATTCTTCTGCTTATTATATTATTCTTCTTCTTCTTATACTTTTTCTTTTTCTTCTACTTCTTCTTTTGCTTCTTTGTTATTATTCTTCTTCTTCTTTATTTTTCTTATTTCATCTTTTTTTATCTTCTTTCTTCTTTTTCATCTTCTTTCTTCTTTTTTTTCTTCTATTTCTTTGTTCTTTTTATTGTTATGTTTGTTCCATCTTTTTCTTACCCTTGTTCCTTCTTTATCATCTTTTTCTTATTCATTTTATTCTTTCTGCTTTTTATTTTTTATTATTATTCTTTTTTTCGTCATTCTTCTTTTTCTTCACTCTTTTTTTTTATTTTTATTCTTCTTCCATCTTTTTCTTATTCTTATACTTCTTCTTCCTTATTTTTATTCTTCTTCCTTTTCTTCTTTCTTTTTCTTCTTCTTCTTTTTATTTTTGTTCTTACTTATTCTTCTTCTACTTTATTCTTCTTCTTATTCTTCTACTTCTCATCTTTCTTCTTATTTTTCTTTATATTCTTTCTTATTCTTCTTCTTCTTCTTAGTTATCATTCTATTATTTCTTCTTATTTTTCTTCTTCTTCATTATTTTTCTTCTTCAAGTTGTTCACCTTTTCTACATCTTATTCTTATTATCCATCTTTTTTCAACTTCTTCTTCTTCTCTTCTTCTGTCTCTTCTTCTTCTTCCTCTTATTCCTCTTCCTCTTAATTTTATTCCTATTCTTCTAATCCATCTACTTTTTTTTCCTCTTCTTCTTCTTCCCCTTCTTTTTCTTTCTCTTCTTCTTTTTCATCTACTTATTATTCTTCCTCTTCACTTCTTATTCTTCTTCTTCTTTTTTTTCTTCCACTTCTTCATCTTCCTTTTCTTGTTCTTCTTCATATTCTTCTACTTCTACTTCTTCTTCATCCGCTTCTTTTTCTGCCTCTTTTTCTTCATCATCTTTTTCTTCTTCCTCTACTTCTTCTTCAGCTTTTTCTTCTTTTTTTTCTTCTTCCTCTTATTATTCTTCCTGTTCTTTTTCTACCTCATCTTCTTCTTATACTTCTTGTTCTTTCTCTTCTTTTTATTTCTCTTCTTCTTCTAATTCTTCCTCTATTACTTCTTCCTCTTCTTTTTTTTTTCTTCTTCTAGTTCTAGTTCTTCTTCACTTCATCTTTCACTTCTTCTTCTTCTACTTCTTCCCATTCTTTTTGATCTTTTCTCCCTCTTCTTATTCTTCCTCATCATCTTCTTCTTTCACTTCTTCTATTTCCTCTTTTTATTCTTCCTCTTTATCTTTTTCTTCTAGTTCGCATTCTTGCTCTTCACCCTCTTCACCGTCTTCTTTTTCCTATTCTTCTTCTTCTTCTTTTTTAATCTTCTTCCTATTCTTCTTCTACATCTTCTTCTTCTTACTCTCCTTATTCTTACTCTTCTTCTTCTGCTTTTTCCTCTTGTTCTTTTTTCTCTTCTTCTTCTTCTTGTTTTTCCTCTTCTTCTTACTCTTCTTCTTCACCTTTTTTGCTCTTCTTCTTCTTCCTCTTCTTCTTCTTCCTCATCTTCTTCTTTCACATCTTCTTCTTCTTCCACCTTTTATTCTTTCTTTTTTTATTCTTCTTCCTCCTTTTCTTCTACCTCTTCTTCTTCTCTCTCTTCTTCTTCCCCTTCTTTTTCATTCCCTTCTTCTTCTTCTTCTTCTATTTCTTCTTCTTCTTCCTCTTATGTTTCTTCCACTTCTATTTCTCCTCCTCTTCTTTTTTCTTTTCTTCTCCTTCCTTTTCTTCTGCTTCCTTTTCTAATTCATCCACTTCTTCTTTTTCTTCCTCTTTTTTTAATCCTCTTTTTTTTCTTCCTCTACTTCTTTCTATTCTTCTTCTTCTTCCACTTCTTCTTCCTCTCTTCTTCTTCTTCTTCTTCCTCTTCTTCTTCTTCCTTTTCTTCTTCTTCTTCCTCTTCTTCCTCTTCCTCTTCTTGTTTTTCTACATCTTCTTATTCCTCTTCTTCTTCCCCTTCATCTTCCTCCTCTTCTTTTTCTTCTTCCTCTACTTCCCCTTCCTCTTCGTCCTCTTCCACTTATTCTTCTTCCTACTTTTCTTCAACATCTTATTCTTCTTTCTATTCTTCTTTTTCCTCCTCTTCTTCTTACACTTCTTCCTCTTTTTTATTATTCTTTTCTACTTCTACTTCTTCTTCTTCCTGTTCTTCTCCCACTTTTTCTTCTTCTTCCTCTTCTCCTTCTTTCTCTTCTTCTAATAACTCTTCTTCTTTTTATTCGTTTTCTTCTTCCTTTTCTTTTTACACTTCTTCTTCTTCCTCTTCTTCTTTTTACACTTCTTCTTCATCATTTTTTTCTTCTTCCACGACTTTTTTTTCATTTTCTTTTTCTTCATATTAATATTATTCTTATTCTTCCACTTATTCTTCCTCCACTTCATATTCTAAGTCTTCTTCTTGTTCCTCTTCTTATTCATACACTTCTTCTTCTACTTCTTCCTATTCTTCTTTATCCGTTTGTTCTTCTTTCTCTTCTTATTCTTTTTATTATTCCAAATCCTTCTCTTCTTCTTTTGATACTACATCTATTTCCTATTTTTCTTCTTCTTATTCTTCTTCCTCTTCTTCTTTTTCCTATTCTCTTCTTCCTCTTCTTCTTCCTCTTCTTCTTCTTCATCTTCTTCTTCCCCTTCTTCTTCCTCCTCTTCTTTATATTTCTCTTTTTATTCTTCTTCCGATTGTTCTTATTATTCTTAATCTACTTCTTCTCTTTCTCTTCTTTATCATTCTCTTCTTTTCTATCTCTTCTTCTTCTTCATATTCTTCTAATTCTACTTCTTCTTCTTTCACTTCTTCATCTTTTTCTTCTTCTTCATCCTTCTTCTTCTTCCTCTTATTCTTCTTCAACTTCTTCTTCTTCTTCCACTCATTCTTCTTCATTTTCTTCTTCTTCATCTTATTATTCTTCTTCTGCCTATTCATCTTCTTACACGTCTTTTTCTTCCTCTTCTTTTTCTTTCTATTCTTCTTCTCTCTACTTCTTGTTCCTCATCATCATCTTCAAAATCTAATTCTTTTTTTATCATCTTCTTTCTCTTTTTATTTATTCCACTTCTTTTTCTTCCTGTTTTTCTTTTTCTTCTTCTTCTTCCCTTTATTTTTGCTCTTCTTCTTTTTCCTCTTCCTCTTCTTCTACTTCCTCATCTTTTTCTTTTGCTTCGTCTTTTTCCACATAGTATTTTTCTTTTTTTTTATTATTCTTCCACATCTCATTCTTCCTCTTCATCTTCTTCCTCTTCTACTTATTCTTCCTCGTCTTCTTTTTCCTCTTCTTCTTCTTCCTCTTAATCTTCTTCATATTTTTTTGCATCTTTTTCTTCTTACTCTTCTTCTTCTTCTTCTTCTAAATCCCCTACTTCTTCTTTCTCTTCTTCTTCATCTTCTTCTTTTTCATTTCCTTCTTATTCTTCCTATTTTTGCTTCATATTCTGCTTCATCTTCTTTTTATTCCTCTTCTTCTTCTTCTTCTTTATTCTCTTGTTCTTCTTCATATTCTTCTAATTCCAATTCTTATTCATCTACTTTTTTCTTTATATTTTTCTTCATCCTCTTCTTCTTCTTCTATTTATTCTTCAAGTTTTTCTTCTTCCTCTTCTTCTTCTTCCTCTTCTTCTTCTTCCTCTTCTTCTTCTTCCCCTTATTATTCTTCATATTCTTCTTTTGCCTCTTCTTCTTCTTACACTTGTTGTTCTTTCTCTTTTTTTTCTTTCTCTTCTTCTTCTTCTTCTTCATCTACTTCTTAATCCTCTACTTTTCTTCTTCTTCTTTTTTCACTTCTAATTCTTCCTCATCTTCATCTTCCACTTCTTCTTCTTCCTCTCGTTCCCATTCTTTTTGCTCTTCTTCTACTTCCTCTTCTTCTTCTTCCTCATCTGTATTTATCTCATCTTTCTCTTCCACTTCTTCTACTTTCTCTGTTTATTCTTCCGCTTTTTTTTCTTCCACTTCTCATTCTTGCTCTTTTTCTTCTTCCTCAACTTCTTCTGCTTCTTCTTTTTAATCTTCTTCCTATTTTTCTTCTACATCTTCTCTTTCTTACTATTCTTCTTCTTCTTCCTCTTCTTCTTCTGCTTCTTCCTAATCTTATTTTTCTTCTTTTTCCTCCTCCTCTTATTATTTTTCCTCTTCTACTTCTTCCATTTCTCATTCTTTTTCTTTTATTTTTCTTCTTCTTACTTTTCTTCTTCTTCCTCTTCTTCTTCCCCTTCATTATGTTCTTCTTCTTCTTCTTCCTCATCTTCTTCTTCTAATTCTTCTTCTTCTTCAACCTTTTATTCTTCCTTTTATCTTCTTCTTCCTCTTCTTCTTCTACCTCTTCTTCTTCTACCTCTTCTTCTCTCTCTACTTCTTCTTCCCCTTCTTTTTCTTTCCATTCTTCTTCTTCCTCTTCTTATTCTTCTTTCATTTCTTCTTCTTCTTCTTCTTCTTCTTCTTGTTCTTCTTCCTCTTCTTTTTATTCCTCCTCTACTTTTGCCTTTGTTCTTCTTCCTCTTCTTTTGCTTACTCTTCTAATTCATCCACTTCTTATTTTTCTTCCTCTTCTTATTATTCCTTTAATTTTTCTTCCTCTTCTTCTTCCTCTTCTTCTTCCACTTCTTCTTCTTCCTTTTATTCTTCTTCCTCTTATTCATCTTTTTTTATTCTCCAGCCTCTTCTTCTTGTTACACTTATTCTTCTTTCACTACTTTTTCTTTTTCTTTTTCTTCTTCTTCTTCCTCTTTTTCTACAACCTCTTCTTCTTCTTTCTCTTATTCTTTTCCTTCTTCATTATCCTTTTCTTCTTCCTCTTCTTCTTTTTCTTCTTCTTCCTCATTTTATTATTCTTTTTCTTCCTATTCTTTTTATTTCTCTTCTTTTTCATCCTCTTCTTTTCATCCTCTTCTTTTTCTTCCGCTTCTTCTACTATCTTTTCTACTCCTTCCACTATTTCTTATTCTTCCTCTCCTTCTTCTTCATATTCTTCTTCTTTCTCTTATTCTTCTTCCTATACTTCTTCTTCCTCCTCTTCTTTTTCTCTATTTTTTCTTCCACTTCTTCTTCTTCCACTTCTTCTTCTTCCACTTCTTCATATTCCACTTCTTCTTTTTCCACTTTTTTTCTTCCTCTTATTCTCCATCTTCTTATTCTTCTTTTGCCTCTTCTTCTTACACTTCTTCCACTTCTTATTCATCCTATTTTTTTCTTCTTCATGTTCTTTTTCTTGCACTTTTTTTATTCAACAACTCATTATTTCTCTTCTTCTTCTTCTTCCTCTTCTTCTTCCATTTTTTCTTCTACTTATTCTTCTTCCCCATCTTTTTTTTACTGATCATCTTCTTCCTCTTCTTCTTTTCCTCATCTTCTTCTTCAAATTCTTCTTCATATTCCACTTTTTATTCTTCCTCCACTTATTCTTTTAACTATTATATGTTTTTCTTTTTTTCTTCTTCCTTTTCTTCCTTTTATTATTCTTTTTCTTCCTCTACATATTTTTACTCTTCATCTTCCTCATTTTCTTCTTCTTCCACTTCTTCTTCTTCTTCTTCTTCAACTTCTTCCTATTATTATTCTTACACTTTTACTTCTTCTTTTTATTATTCTTTTTCATCATCTTCATCTTCCACTTTTCCTTCTTCCTCTTCTTCTTCTTCTTCCTATTTTTCTTCTTTCTCTTCTTTTTCTTACACTTCTTTTTCTTCCTCTTCTTTTTTTTTCTACTTATTATACTTCTTATTCTTCTTCCTCTTATTCTTCTTCCTCTTCTTTTTCTTCCTCTTCTTTTTCTTCCTCTTCTTTTTCTTCAACTTCTTCTTCTTCCTCTTCACCTTCTATCTTTTTTTCATCCTATTTTTCTTCTTTCTCTTCATCTTCTTCAACTTTTCTTTCTTCTTAATCTTCTTATTCTTCCTCTTCTACTTCTACATCTTCTTCATATTCTTCTTATTATTCTTCTCTTCTTATTTTTTTGTTTTTATTATACTTCTTATTTTACCTCTTTTTCTTCTTATTTTTCTTCTTCTTTGTATTCTTCTTCTTCCTCTTCTTCTTCTTCTTCTTCTTCCTCTTCTTCTTCCACTTCTTCTTCATCCTCTTCTTCTTCCACTTCTTCTTCTTCCTCTTCTTCTTCCTCTTCTTCTTCCTCTTCTTCTTCTTCTACTACTTTTACTTCTTCTTCTTCCTCGTCTTCTTCTACCTCTTCTTCTTCTTCCTCTTCTTCTTCTTCCTCTTCTTCTTCTTCTTCTTCCACTTCTTCTTCTTCCACTTCTTCTTCTTCCACTTCTTTTTCTTCCCATTCTTCCTCATCCCCTTCTTCTTATTTTCTTACTTCTTCCTCCTCTTCTTTTTCTTCTTGCTCATCTTTTTCTTCCTATTCTTCTTCTTCCTCTTCTTCTTCTTCCAGTTCTTCTTCTTTTTTCTTTTTCTTCTTCTTCTACTTTTTCTTCCTCTACTTAATCTTTCTCTTCTTCTTCATCCACTTCTTCTTCTTCTTCTTACACTTCTTCTTCTTCCTCTTCTTCTTCTTCCACTTATTCTTCTTTGGCCTCTACTTCGTCTTTCACTTCTTCTTCATCCTCTTCTTTTTCTTTCTCTTTATTTTTTTTCTTCTTCCTCTTCTTCTTCTTACTCTTCTTCTTTTTTTCCTCTTCTTCTTCTTCTTCCACTTCTCTTTCTTCATTTTCTTCTTCTTCTTCCTCTTCTTCTTCCCCTTCTTTTTGCTATTCTTACTCTTCCGCTTTTTCTTCTTCCACTTCTTCTTTTTTCACTTTTTATTCTTCCTTTTCCTCTTCTTCTTCTTCCTCCTTTTTATCTTCTTCTACTTCTCATTCTTGTACTTTTTTTTCTCTTCTTCTTCCTCTTTCTCTTCTTCCTATTCATATTCTGCCACTTCTTCTTCTTCCTCTTTTTTTCTTCCCCTTCTTCCTCTTCTATTTCTTCTTCTTTCCCTTCTTCTTCTTCCTCTTCTTTTGCTTCTTGCTTTTCTTTTTCTTCTTCTTCTTCTTCCTCTTCTTCTTTTTTTTTTCTTCTTTCTCTTCTTCTTCTTCTTCTTCTTCTTCTTCCACTTCTTCTTTATATACTTCTTCTTTTTGCTCCTTCTTATTCCTCCTCTTATTCTTCTTCTTATTCTTCTCATATGGTCTTTCTTCTTCTTACAACTTATTCTTCTTTCCTCCTTCCTCTTCTTTTCTTTCATCTTCTTCTTCGTTCGTCTTACACTTCTTCTTCTTTCCTCTTCTTTTTCTTTCTCTTCTTCTTCTTCCACTTCTTCTTTACATACCTCTCTTCTCTTCTTCCACTTCTTCTTCCACTTCTTCTTCCACTTCTTCTTCTTCTTCAACTTCTTCCTATTATTATTCTTACACTTTTACTTCTTCTTTTTATTATTCTTTTTTATCATCTTCATCTTCCACTTTTCCTTCTTCCTCTTCTTCTTCTTCATCTTCTTCTTCCTATTTTTCTTCTTTCTCTTCTTTTTCTTACCCTTCTTTTTCTTCCTCTTCTTTTTTTTTCTTCTACTTATAATACCTCTTATTCTTCTTCCTCTTCTTCTTCTTCCTCTTCTTTTTCTTCAACTTCTTCTTCTTCCTATTCTTTTTTTTCAACTTCTTCTTCTTCCTCTTCACCTTCTATCTTTTTTGTATCCTATTTTTCATCTTTCTCTTCATCTTCTTCAACTTTTCCTTCTTCTTAATCTTCTTATTCTTCCTCTTCTACTTCTACATCTTCTTCTTCATATTCTTCTTCTTATTCTTCTCTTCTTTTTTTTCTTTTTCTTATACTTCTTATTTTACCTCTTTTTCTTCTTCTTTTTCTTCTTCTTCGTATTCTTCTTCTTCATCTTCTTCTTCTTCATCTTCTTCTTCTTCTTCTTTTTCTTCCTCTTCTTATTCCACTTCTTCTTCTTTCTCTTCTTCTTCTTCCTCCTCTTCTTCTTCCACTTCTTCTTCTTCCTCTTCTTCTTCTATTACTTCTTTTTCTTCTTCCTCTTCTTCTTCCCCTACTTCTTCTATTACTTCTTCTTCTTCTTCCTCTACTTCTTCCTCTTCTTCTTCTATTACTTCTTCTTCTTCTTCCTCTTCTTCTTCCTCTTCTTCTTCTATTACTTCTTCTTCTTCTTCCTCTTCTTCTTCCCCTTCTTCTTCTATTACTTCTTCTTCTTCTTCCTCTTCTTCTTCCTCTTCTTCTTCTATTACTTCTTCTTCTTCTTCCTCTTCTTTTTCTTCCCATTCTTCCTCCTCCCCTTCTTCTTATTTCCCTTCTTCTTCCTTTTCTTCTTTTTCTTCTTGCTCATCTTTTTCTTCCTCTTCTTCTTCTTTCTCTTCTTCTTCTTTCCCATCTTCTTTCAGTTCTTCTTCTTTTTCTTCTTCTTTTTCTTCTACTTTTTCTTCCTCTACTTAATCTTCCTCTTCTTCTTCCTCCACTTCTTCTTCTTCTTACACTTCTTCTTCTTCCTCTTATTTTTTTTCTCTTTATTTTTCTACTTCTTCCTCTTCTTCTTCTTACTCTTCTTCTTTTTTCCTCCTCCTCTTCTTCTTCCAATTCTATTTCTTCATTTTCTTCTTCTTCTTCCTCTTCTTATTCCCCTTCTTTTGCTCTTCTTACTCTTCCGCTTTTTCTTCTTCCACTTCTTCTTCTTTTTTCACTTTTTATTCTTCCTTTTCCTCTTCTTCTTCTTCTTCCTCTTTATCTTCTTCTACTTCTCATTCTTGTACTTTTTTTTTCTCTTCTTCTTCTTCCTCTTTCTCTTCTTCCTATTCATATTCTACCACTTCTTCTTCTTCCTCGTTTTTTCTTCCCCTTCTTGCTCTTCTATTTCTTCTTCTTTCCCTTCTTCTTCTTCCTCTTCTTTTGCTTCTTGCTTTTCTTTTTCTTTGTCTTCTTCTTCTTCTTCCTCTTCTTCTTCTTTTTTTCTTCTTCTTCTTCTGCTTCTTCTTCTTTATGTACTTCTTCTTCCACTTCTTCTTTATATATTTCTTCTTTTTTCTCTTCTTATTCTTCCTCTTATTCTTCTTTTTATTCTTCTTCTATGTCTTCTTCTTCTTACACTTATTCTTATTCCTCTTCTTTTTCTTTCTCTTCTTCTTCTTCTTCCACTTCTTCTTCTACCTCTTCTTCTTCTTCCACTTCTCATTTTTCCTCTTCTTCTTCTTTCCCATCTTTTTGCAATTCTTATTCTTCTTCTTCTTCCACTTTTTCTTCTTCCACTTTTTATTCTTCATCTTCTTCTTTTTCTTCTTCCTCTTATTCTTCTTCTACTTCTTATTCTTGCTCTTTTTTATTTTATCTTCTTCTTCTTCCTCTTTTTATTCTTCCTAATCTTTTTATGTCGCTTCTTTTTATTACTCTTCTTCTTTTTCCTCTTCTTTTTATTTCTCTTGTCCTTCTTCTTCTTCTTCTACCTTTTCTTCTTCTTACTCTTCTTCTTTTTTAACTTCACTTTCTTCCTTTTTTTCCTCTTTTCTTCTTGTTCATGTTCTTCTTCTTCCTCTTCTTCTTCTTCTTTCTGTTCTTCTCCTTATTGTACTTCTTCTTCCTCTTGTTTTCCCTACTATACTTCTTCATATTGTACTTATTCTTCTTCTTCTTCTTCCACTTCTTCTTCCTCTTCTTCTTCCTCTTCTTCTTCTTCCTTATCTTTTTCTTCCTCTTCTTTTTCTTAATCTTCTTCTTCCTATTTTTTTTTCTTCCATTTCTTCTTCCTCTTTTTCTTCTTCCTCTTCTCTCTCTTCTTCTTCTGCTTCTTCGATTTCTTCTTCGTTCTTTTCTTTTTCTTCCTTTTCTTCTTATTCTTCCTCTTTAGCCTCTTCCTCTTTTTCCTCCTCTTCTTCTTCCTCTTTAGCTTCTTCATCTTCATCATCTTCCTCTTCATCCTCTTCCTATTCTACTTCTTTTTCCACTTCTTCTTCTTCCTATTCTATTTCTTCCTCTTCTTCTTCTTCCTCTTCTTCTTCTTCCTCTTCAGCTTCAACCTCTTATTCTTCTTCTTTCTCTTCTTTTTCTTCCTCTTCTTCTTCTTCTTCGACTTCTTCCTCCTCTTCTTCTTCTTCCTCTTCTTCTTCTTCCTCTTCTTCTTCTTCTTCCTCTTCTTCTTCTTCTTCTTCCTCTTCTTCTTCTTCTTCTTCCTCTTCTTCTTCTTCTTCCTCTTCTTCTTCTTCTTCTTCCTCTTCTTCTTCTTCTTCTTCTTCCTCTTCTTCTTCTACCACTTTTTCTTCCTCCTCTTCTTATTCTTCACATTCTTCTTCTTTCCTTTTTCTTATTCTTTTTCTTCTTCCTCTTTTTCTTCTTTCATTTCTTTTTCTTCCTTTTCTTCCTCCTCTTCTTCTTCTTCCTATTCTACTTCTTCTTCTTATTTTTTTTACTCTTCTTCTTCTTCCTATTTTTCTTCTTACGCTTCTTCTTCTTCCTCTTATTGTTCTTCTTCTTCTTTTTTCTCATCTTCTTCTGCTTCCTCATCTTCCTCTTTAACTTCTTCCTCTTCTTTTTCTTCCTCTTCTTCTTCCTCTTCTTCTTCTTCCTCATCTTCTTATTCCTCTTCTTCTTCTTCCATATTTTTTTATTCTTCTTCTTCTTCTTCTTCCACTTCTTTTTCTTTCTCTTCTTTTTTTTTTATAAAGTTCGTTTTATTATTAATAACCCTCTCTTTCGGCGGAGGAATACCATTTTTACAACCTACATCTACCCGTAGCCCTCTTACACACATCTTATCCTTAAGCCTATTAGCTATCCTATAAAAATTTGAAAAAAAAACTTTCTAAATAAACATTATTCATTATATAATTAAACTAGAGTAAGCTGGAGGCTTTGCTCTAGTTTATTTATTTTCCGGCCCATCTATGCATTTTGATTTTTTCGGACCAACTTCGGCCCATCTTTTCATTTAACTTCTTGATTTTATCGGCCGTATCCTGTAGCATCTGTCTCTCATCTTCCCCGTGTCAAAAGCCGTATTGTTCACGTCCTGCTTCTCGAATGTATCCAACCGAATGTTTCCAACCGTCCAGCTTCTTCTTTTATATGCTCCTGTGCCTGTAATATACAAAGAAAACGAGCACGCCTACAATATAACTTGTCTACCCTATTCCCCTTGTCCCTTGTTCTGCTTATACAACATTTATCATTTCTTCGTTCGCTCCCATTCTCTTTGCCGCGCCTTGTAATTGGAGTTGACCATACAGCTTTTAACGAGCTGCAACAAGACCTAAGACTTTCTGCATAACTCTCAGGAAATATAAACTTGTTCAACCAGAATTATAACACATAACTTAGCCAAAAAAACCACCTCCAAACGCATGTAAACTGCGCACCCGATGATCACCCACAGGACCGGGTGATCAGTTGTTATCGACATAAACAACTCGAGCAGTAGTCAAATAAACCCGTGAAAAACAGCTTATTATTATATGATCTTACCAAGGGGAATATATCTATGTACAGCATTGTTTAACCTATAAAATATTCTCAAAGTTAACCATTTAAAAACCAAAAACCATCATAACATCTTCATCCTGCAAGTATAAAACATGAACCAGGTACATATCTATTCGTGTGCACAACCTAACAACCAAGGCTGAGATTTCTGCCACTTTGTATGTAGCTGCACTGCTGAGAAGAGAAAGAAAATCAAGACCTATGCTTATCCTAGAATCCCATATTTTGAGTTAACCTACTTGCTTCTTTTTTAAATTATCTATTCTAAGCTATGGTCTAAATTTATTTTAAACTAACCCGACCTCCACTCTTCCTAACTCTTACATAAGAAAAGGCCATCTTATCTAATCTCACTAGACCTTTCAATTTTTTTGGCATAGAATCCTCACCGAATTCTATTTCTCCTTTTTCCGAGCCTATCCTCGTGAGATTATCTACTAGAGTATTTGCCTCTCTGTATATATGCATTATTGATGCATTTAAATCTTTTATAATCTTCATTATTATTTCTAGTTCTTCCTCATATTTCCAAAGAGAAATTCTTCCTATTGCTAAATTAAATAATAACATCGAGTCCACTTGTATTTGAATACTTTTATATTCTAATTTTTTGCATACATTTAAACCTATTCTTAACGTCCTAATTTCTGATTGTAGAGCCGAGTCTGCTACACTAACCGAGGAGAAAACTTTCATAACTGTGCCTTTGGAATCTCTTATTAACCCACCTCCTCCCGCTATTCCAGTATCCCTATTAAAGCTTCCATCCGTGTTTAGAGAGAATTTTCCTTCAGGGGGCCTAACCCAACTTATACTTTTTGCCCAATATTGTTTAACTATTTTTATATTAAGACCCCATTCTTTTTCCACTTTCTTATCTATAGCTAGTTTTTCTACTATAATGGGCTTAATATTTGATATGCTACTTATTTCCTGCTTAATTTCTTGTAATATATCTATCGAATCCATTCTCTTTCCTTCAAATCTACTCCTATTACGAGCTTGCCATAAACACCATATTACTACATGAGGTAAATCCATTCTCTTCTTCTCCTACCTCTTCTTCTTCTCCTTTTTCTTCTTCTTTTCCCTCCTCCTCTTCTTCTTCATCCACTTCTTCTTCTTTTTCCAATTCTACTTATTCCTCTTATTCTTCATCCACTTCTTCTCCTTCTTCCAATTCTACTTCTTCCTCTTCTTCTTCTTCCACTTCTTTTTCTTCCTCTTCATTATCATCATCATAATCTTCTTCTTCTTCTTCTTCTTCCGCTCCAGCTTCTTCCTCTTCTTCTTCTCTTTTTTTAATGGTTTGTTTTATTAATATTAACCATCTCTTTTGGCAGAGGAATACCATTTTTACCAACTACTTTCCTGCTACCTATTACCCTTTTACAACCTCATATCTACCCCTATTACAACGACACTTAAAACATTCAGCAACTTAACATCTGCTACAATGCATTATAAAAAGCTCTTGCAACCTCTCTTGTCCCTATCATGCCTTACATCAGATCCTTCATCCCTTTTTCTCTAGTATGCATTACCTCCATTCTGCACCTCTCTTGAGGCTTGAATTTAATTTGCTTCTTCTCCTTTTCTCCTACTCCACCTCCTATGTCCACTAGTTTGCCCCTTTTGTCCTGTAGAAGACCATGTACAAGCCTATATGATATATTTTATTACAAAATCCCTACCTATTTCCCATTAACTTCCTTACCCTTACAAACAATAACATAAGCTAGCATTTGGCAGAAAAACAAAAATAGAAAACTACATGCCTTTATATCTTTCTTTCTTCCCTTGCTTCCTCCTTCTACTTCATCCCTCTAAGCATTATGTCCCTACTTAGAATAGAATTCTCTTTCCCTTCCCTCTCGTGAAAATAGCCTTCTTTCTACTCCTTTACCAAAGCTTTCCTTATAGCCTTGCAAGTCTATAGCCTTTCTTATGGTGCCCTTCACTCTAGTGACTTGATTCAGCTCATCCTCTTCTAACCTATCATCTGCCCATGTTCTGCATAGAAACCAGAATAAGCCAATGCCATATAACCTAGGATTATAGCCTCCCTACCCATTTCTTTTTTCCTCTCTTCTCCTTCACATTTTTACTGACAACATTACACATAGAAGAAAACAAAAAACAAAAAATAGGAAACAAAAAGCTAGACATTTCTGCTCCTGCACCCTTCCTTTCTTCGTTTCTTGCTTCATGCTTTTCTTCCTCCTCCTTATCCTCTCTTCAGCTCATCCCTTCTCACCTACCTGTAGACTGGATCTACATCTCCTATTCTCTTCCTTCAACTCCTACCTTCTCATAGAAAACCAGAAAAAATAGAAACAATAAAAATAGAAACAGCCTTCCTACTCTATGTTCCTCCCCCCTCTCTTATATT
Organism: Sapria himalayana; assembly: GCA_029783825.1. Lineage (NCBI taxonomy): Eukaryota > Viridiplantae > Streptophyta > Magnoliopsida > Malpighiales > Rafflesiaceae > Sapria > Sapria himalayana. The sequence continues at coordinate 55,183 of JAREIK010000506.1, forward strand.
TCTGCCTATGCTTTGATCTCTTTTGGACTCTCTTGCTCCTCCCCCTTCATTCCAAATCATCGATAACCCATACAAATATATAACCTACCTACCCTTTTCCCTAATCTTTCTCCCCCTTACGGCATAGACAAAATCAAAGAGCATTTCTCCATAGCTTTAGCTCTTCCCTCCAAGCATATCCTGTCTAAGTAAACTACTAAACACATGAAAACAACAAATAAAGTTAAATTTACATGCCAAATAGTCTCGTAAATTTTCAGACCCCCTTGAGTGGGGATGTCCCTATCAAGAGTATTATTACCCTGTTTATATCCATACAATTTTGGACTATTCTCTCTTTAGGTAGTCCCCCCTCAGGTCCTTAGTGACTCTTGATCTTTGCCAAAATTTTAACCTGCATTTAAATTTAGCAACTGCAAAATAAATATGAAAACCAGCATAACAAATAATCCTTACTCACATCCTTCCCTCCTATTTTTTCTATTTTTTTAATATTTTTTCTTTTGAATTCTAATATAAGGAAATCCTATTTTATCTAGCCTTATTAATCCTTTAAACCTATCTGGGATATTCTCCCCATCAAATTCTTGAAACCTTTTCTTAATACATTCTTCTACTAATCTATATGTTAGGGTGTTTGTCTCTCTAAACGTGTGTAACATTTCACCATTCAGTTCAATCAGTAACTTTCTGAGTTTTTCAATTTCTCCCTCAAATCTCAACTTTTCTATTTTTTATGGCTAGATCCACCAATAAACTTGAGTCTACTTGGACTCGGATATTTTAAAATCTATGCTCGTTGCAGATTTGTAGCCCTTTATGCAAGGCCATAATCTCTGCATGCAATGCTGAGGAGGCTATCCCTCTCATTGCAAAGGCATTCATAATCCTTCCTTCCTCGTCCCTTATTGCTCTTCCTCTCCCTGCCACGCCTATTTCTTTTTTGAAGCTCCCATCCATATTGAGATTTAACATGCCTTGAGGTGGTTTATTCCAAACGAAAGCTTTTATACCTAGCAATTTTCCTTTAATAGTTGAGAGCCCCCATGCCTTTTAAAAATTCTTATACATGCCCATATTGCTGACTCTTATCGAGTTGTAGGATGAAATATTTAAACTTTCTCTTTTTATCTCTTCTAATATGCTTTTGTCATTCCTTGGAATACTTTTAAACCTACTTCTATTTCTAGCTTTCCATAAGCACCAGATTGCTATGTAAGGTATATGATTTTTGATCCATTTAAGCATCTTATTCTTTGTCTGCTCCTACCTCCAGTTTTTTATTTTGGCCTTAAAAGCTACTTCACTCTTTTTATGTTTATTTCTAATTCTAACTTATTCCATACTTTTATAGCAATCTTCCTTGTTGAAAATAGGTTCTCCATTCTTTTTGTAGCTACTAAGCAACATTTACATCTTGATGCTAACCTTACTCCTTTTCTCTAGATATTATCATCCACTGGAATAACATTTGAGAGAAGCTTCCACATGAAGATATTTATCTTCTAGGGGATCTCCTTTTCCCATGCTCATTTGAATATTTCTTGAAAATATCTTTTCTTCCTCACTAAACCCTTGGCACTCTTTATAGTAAATCTTTCTTGTGCATTAAAAGTCCATTTCCATCCACTATTAATCAATATTGCTTGATTTTCCACTATGTATTATTGCTTCCACATTAGCTTCCAGCTTTTTGATACTTTTTTAGGATCCTTAAATGCTTTATTACATAAACCATATCTAGCACTTATGTATTCAACCCAAAGGCTTCTATTTTCTTTAAGACTCCACCAGTTTTTACAAGCCTAGGCTTAGGCTATATCATTGAAACTAGTGAAACCTAATCCAATCTTCTCTTTGGGGCAGCATAGATCATTCCATTTCTTCCAATGTAGTTTAGGTTTCTCTTCCTTCTTGCCCCATAAAAAATTAGACATTTCTTTTTCTAATTTACTTATGGTCTTTTTTGGTGGCCGAACTGACATTTGGATATGCGCTAGCAAGCCTTATAGCACATGCGAGATTAAAGTAACTTCCCCTTCCATGCTTAGCAAATCATCCTTCCATCCAGCAATCTTTCCCTTCATCTTTACCACTAAGAAGGATAAGTACTCCTCCAACCCCCCTTCATAAATTGGACAACTGATGTACAATAGTGCTCTTTTCTTTTGTGCAAAGCCTATGGCTGTTTTTATTTTTTTGTGCTATGTTTTCCAGCATTTTCCTTACTATAATGAATTAAGATTTGCTTTTGTTCAGCAGTCGTCCTGATTTTTCTTCCATCATTTGCGATAACCTCATCTTATTTCCCATTTTTTCACTACTAGTATTCGTGAAGACGATTACATCATCCGCATACGCCAAGCAGCCCACATTAGGAGTGTTTCTCAACTATTTGAACATTAAATTATTACCCACTTTCATTTCTTCATTAAAATTTACAATTAACAATTCTTTATACATATTAAACAAGAAGGGAGAGAGTGGGTCACCCTGCCTTAGTCCTCTTATCGGTTTGAATTCTCCACCTACCTTTCCATTTACAAGAATTTTTATCTATGCACTAGAAATTCATTTGTACATTAAGTCTATCTAGAATTATGAGAATCCCATTTTTTTCATTACATAACATAGAATATCTCATTCATTCTATCAAAAGCTTTTGACAAGTCTAACTTTAGTATTACATTGCGCTCTTTTGCCCCAACTCCTATCTTCCTCATAATTTATGAGGCTAAATTAATATTTTTCATCATTAACATATTCTTGATGAAACCTGCTTGTTTAGTAGATATGATGGAAGGGAGAATCATGTTAAGCCTATTCTATAGTAATTAAGCTAGGATCTTGTAGATCGTATTACATATGCTGATTGACCTATAGTCCTCATATTTCTGAGGAATCTCCTTCTTAGGAATCAAAATAATGAAGGAGCTAGCTCATGCCTTTGTGATATCTACTCCTATGAAAATCCATGAAATGGCTGCAACCAGGTCCTTCTTTATGATGTTCCAGCTACCTTGAAAGAATCTATTATTCCAACCATCTGGGCCTGTTGCACTTTCTTTGTTAGCATTAAAAACTATGTCTTTTACCTCTTCTTCTTTTGGAAATTCTTTTAGCAATTTATTGGCCTCTTTCGTGACTCTCTTCTCTATAACTTGCATTAACGAGTTATCCCTTTGAATTGTTTGCCCGCATAGGTGACTTTTGAAATATTCTTCTAATTCATTTTTTATTTTTTCCTCCTTTTCAACCCATTCCCCATTAGTTGTTTTTATTTCTTTTATTTTTTGTTTTTGGATTCTAATTTTCACCTTTGCATTAAAAAACTTTGTATTCTTATCCCCATATTTTAACTATTTTATTTTTGCCCTTTGTTTCTAAAAGACTTCTTCCATGTGTATCTTAAGTCTTAACTCCGCTTTTTCTTTGCTTACCTCAATTCTAGAGGGCTCATTTTGGGCTTCCTCATACTTTATTTCTAGACTAGCTACATTCTCCTCAGCCTCCTAAATCTTTTTGGTGATATTTCCAAAAACCTCCTTATTTCATGCCCAAAGAGCAGATCTTAAACTGTGCAATTTTTTTGCCAAAACTTGAATAGGATTACACAAAACTAGTTTTACAAATGTATCTTTGACTACCTTGTCAAAATCCTTGTGCAATTTTCACATGTTTTGAAATTTAAAACCATTATGTCTTGTTTTACTTTTTTGAAATGTAATCAAGAGCGGGCTATGATGTGAACAAGTTCTGTTTAGGTGTTTAACCTTTATACCTCCAAATTTTTCAATCCATTTTGTGTTATATAACACCCAGTCCAACCTGGACCAAATTGCTCCTCTTTTCCTACTATTATTACACCATGTGTAATTTGATCGTAGGAAGTCTGCCTTTATTAGATTTGCATTGGAAATAGCCTCAAAAACTATTCTATTGATGTTAGGTCATGAGGTCTATCTCCTTTCTTTTCATTAGAATTCCTTATCACATTAAAGTCTCCTCCAATGATACAAGGTGAATTTTTTGCAGTTAACTCTTTCATGTCCTTCAATAGTGTTTTTTTATCTTCCTTTTCATTACTTGCATACACCATCAAAGATATAGTCTCTGACTGCTTTCCTATTTTAAAACTAATTATTTGATTGACTTCTTTAAAAATTTTGATATCCATTTCATTATTCCACAAAAATCCATAGATTACCATTCAAGTTAGAAAAGGCCATATCTTGACCAACCATCTTTCTATATTTCTCTAATTGACTAATGTTTATTATTGGCTCGGATATTATGACAATTTTTATTTTATGTATCTTAATAAGTTTCTTAATCTTATTTATCGAGTGAGTATTTGCTACTCCTCTTATATTCTAGTAAGAGCTATTATTCATTTATATGTGTATCTAGCTTGTGCTCCAATGGTGCACTTTGACTCATATTTCATGTTTAAATATTTACTAAAGCTAGGTTGCGTCTGCTTAATTATCCTTGCTAAATTTTGTTGAACTTTTTCAAAGCTCATTCCCATAATTTTAATAGCTTCCATCGCTTTTACCCTATTAAACAGCTCCCCTTTAACCATCTTCTGCTTATACAAGGGCAAATCATCTTGCGTTATCCTTAGATCCAGCCCATATGATTTATTGTTTATGCTAGGAATTGGCCAACATTTCAACTCTGATTCATCCTCCGAGAGGAGATCATCCTTCGACCAACTATACTTCTTTATTTCTCTTTCTAATTCTATCTCTTTTCTCTTCTCTCTTCTCTTCTCCTTCCTATAGCTCCTATTTTCCTTCTTCCTTCCATCCAATCTACCCCTACTCCTTCAACTCCCCTTGCCATTTCTACAAACCACTTTCTAGTCACTTCTAGCCTTCGCTTTTCTAGCCTCTTGTCTACCCATTGTCCTACCCCTTCTGCCCTCTTCTCCCCTCCCCTTCTAACTCACTCTTTCTTGCATTCACCATCTCCATTTCTATTTCTACCCCCTTATCCACCCCTTCTAAATCATCCTCTTCTACCCCCTTCTCACCCACCCCTTCTATCTCCCTCTCTCTTACACTACCACCTTCCCATTCTGCACCCTTCTCCTCTCTCCTTACTAACTTCTTCTCTTTCACACTCTCCCATACCAATGTTCCTACCACCTCACCTCTGCCTTTTACACTTCCTTCCCCTCATTTTCCCCCACTTAACTCATGTATTACTTCTCCCTATTCTCTCTATCTCAACTTATGCATGTTCCCTCTTACTCCTCCCTCCTGCTACACATTCAGTCTGCTCATGCCCCATTTTGAGGAATTTTAAGCAGTGGCTTGGAGTGGTTTTTTGTATAATCGAATGCCAGAAACCATTGATGATATACTACCCACCCACACTTTCTATAGAGGTGAGACTCGAAGGTTAACTTCAATACATACTCTCAACACACTCAGCCTGGTCATACAAGCCGTGGCTTCATCCATCATCTAGGGTTTACCCAAGTAGTTAGCAATAGAGTAGAAAAAGTATTTATTAAATAAGCGAATGGGGGGTTTCAGGAAGGAGTACCGTACCAAGGCAAGCGGAGATTCCTCTAATGGAGTGAAGTCTGGCACCCACGTGAATATGTGCATAGGATACCCTATGATGTTCCATTGTCCCCATATCCATAGTCTGAGGAAGTCGTCTTCCTCATTAAGCAGGATGAAAATATGCTTCCCATTAAAAAGCACTATTTTTGCTACTTTCCATAACTTCAATGAAGCAAGGAAGGCTTGAATGTCCTTAAAATTGGGGTTGACATGTGAGAACTTGCCTATTAAGGTATACTTGAAAGGTTTAGCAAGATTCGCAAACTTCTCCTACGAAAAAAACATAGCAAGCATTTCATGTTTTGCGGCAAACTTTGGAAATAAGATCTCGAGCTATTAGAAAAAGGAGGGAAATATTTTTTTTGTTAGATAAGAAATTGATTTTATCCTTCTTGGCTTCAAATTGAGCTCTTTTTCACTCAAAAATGAAAGTTTCTCTCACTAAAAATGTCTCTCTCTCTCTCTCTCAAGAAGTGAGAGTTATGGGTTTTCAGAAAAATTTTTTTTCTACTTACTTTTTATATTCTTATTTTTCTATTCTTCTTATTCCTCTTCTTTCTTCCTCTCCTTCTTCCTCTTCTTTTTGGTTTTCCTCTTGTTTTTCTTCTTCATATTCTTCTAATTCCATTTCTTCTTCCTCTTATTTTTCTTCCTACTTTTCTTCTTCCTTTCCATATTCTTCCAAATCTTTTTTATTATTCCTCTTTTTCTTTTTCTCTTCTTATTCTTTCTTTTCTTATTCTTCCAAATCTTCTTCTTTTACTTCTTCTTTAACTTCTTCTTCTTCATCTTCTTTCTCTTCTTTTTCTTTTTCTTCTTCATCTTCTTTCTCTTCTTTTTCTTTTTCTTCTTCTTCTTCTTTCTCTACTTTTTCTTCCTATTCTTCTTCTTCTTCCTTTTCTTCTTCTTCTTCCTCTTCTTCATTTTCCTCTTCTTCTTCTTCATCTTCTTTTTCTTCCTCTTATTCTTCCTCCTCTTATTTTACTTCCTCTTCTTCTTCTACTTCTACTGCTTCTTCTTTTTTTTTAATTTGTTTTTTATAATTTATATCCCTCTCTTTTGGTGGAGGAATACCATTTTTAGAAGCTACTTCTACCCTTTACCCCGTTACATCCTTGCCCCATTTTTACAAGCTACTTCTACTACTTCTTCTTCTTCCTCTTCTTCTTCCTCCTCTTCTTCTTCTTCCTCTTCTTCCTCCTCTTCTTCTTCCTCTTCTTCTTCTTCCTCCTCTTCTTCCTCCTCCTCTTCTTCCTCCTCTTCTTCTTCCTCCTCTTCTTCTTCCTCCTCTTCTTCTTCCTCCTCTTCTTCTACTTTCTTTTCTTCTTCTTCTTTTTTTTAAAGGTTGTTTTTTTATTATTATCACCCTCTCTTTTGGCGGAGGAATACCATTTTTACAAACTACTTCTACCCTTATCCCTTTTACACCCACTTTCAACCTAATCTAAAAATAAAAGAAATTTTAAGTTAATGAAATATCCTTCTATCTTTTGCCTATTAGGCTTGCTTGATCTCCTTTTGTATCTTTTTAAATCATGTATTCTGCCAAGGCCCTATATTTGAGTCCTTCTCTTTCCATGCTTTAGTCTTTATAATTGCTCACATCTTCTGATTTATTTCTGAGTAAGGAAATGCTCTTCTTGTCCCTTATGCACTGTGGAGCTTTCTTTCGTTGCATTCTTCAAGGACTCATCTATCTTCATTCTTCCAATAGCTGCAACCGACTCTAGACCGTCTCTAGACTGATTCACATGCTGACTTAGACTCAACTTACATACCTATATACAGACTCAAGACCAATCACATACACCATGCGCAGCCGCCAATTGCATCTTGGTAACGAATTCCAGCTTTCACACTCAGAACAGACTCAGAACATACACAAAAACAGACACAGCCTCATCCTTAAAATACCTATACTTACTCCTAACAGATTCTTCGAAACAAAGCCAACATAGCTAGCCGTTTCCATGCCTCTCTAATCTTGTCCAGCCTATTCTTTTCACTTAGCCTGAGCTGAAAAACAACAGCCTTATAGCAACATAAACATTAAATTTAAAACCTTTCATGACCCCTCTAGACCAGGGTCATATTCCATACATTATGTTAGTCAGTATTTAATACTTCTTACTCTTTTTAATTCTTTCATTTTCAAGCTTTAACCTGAAAATTAAACAAGAAAACACAACCAAACAATATATTGATTTACAAGTTCTTTCCTTTTTCGATTTCCCTCAGGGCCAGGAAGCCGTATAGCTCTTCTCTTATCTCTCTGCTAACTGCAAAACAGTACATTAGAAAACAATTTCAGCCCTTTACAGGGCATAAATAAGTATTCTTTCCCTTCTTTTTTTTTAAATTAATTCATAATTTTTGGATTCTAATATACGGAAATGCAGTTTTATCTAATCTTATCATGCCTATGAATTTATCTAGTATATCCTCCCCTCTAAATTATTGGGTCCCTTTTTTCATTTCTTCCTCAGCTAATCTGTCTGCAATCGCATTAGCTTCCCTATAAATATGTTTTATTTCTCCTTTTATTTCTTTTAGAATATTTTTAATATTTTCAATCTCTTCTTCAAATTGCCATAAATATATTTTTTCCTGCACTAGGTCTGCTAATAATTTTGAATCCACTTGTGCTTGAATCCTTAGATAATTATTTGCTTTACAAATTTGCAAGCCCTTTTTTAGGGCTATAATTTCAGCATGCAAAGCAGAAGATGCTATAGCCCTTGATGTGAACGCTTTTAGTACGTTTCCCTCCGTGTTTCTTATTAACCCTCCTCCACCAGCTTCTCCCATTTCTCTCTTAAAGCTTCCATCAGTATTTAGTGTTAGACTACCTTGCACAGGTTTATTCCAGTTGACAATTTTAATAGTTGGCATTTTTCTTACTATTGTTACAAGATGTCATTCCTTCATTCTTTCTTCATTTATTTCCCTGTTTTTCACTTTGATTGGGCTGCAAGCAGTGATGAATGTACTTTTTTTTTATTTCTTCCAGAATATCATTATGTTCCATTTTTACATTATCAAATCTACTTTTATTTCTAGCTTTCCATATGCACCAAAGCGCTATGTGCGGAAAATAGCTTCTCATCCATTTTAAAATATTATTCTTTGTTTGCTTTTTTGACAAGTTTTCTAATCTATTTTTCAATGTAACTGTGCTTCTTTCAATATATGCTTCAATTTCTAATTTATTCCACACTTTTGCTGCTATTTTACCCTTAGAAAATAGGTGATCCGAGCTTTCTATATCTTGATGGCAGCATTCACATCTGGATGCTAGTTCTATTCCTTTCTTCTGAATGTTCACATCTACAGGGACAATGTCTGACATAATTTTCCACAAAAAAACATTTATTTTTTGAGGCAGATCCTTTTTCCATAATACGTACGATTGTAAAGGTCCTCTGCTTCGTACAAGCTCTTTAGCACTTTTTAATGTGAAGTTTCCATTTGGGTTTAATGTCCATTTCCACCCACTTCTCGTTAATATTATGTGTTTTTCTACAATGTTCTGTTGTTCCCACATTAATTTCTAGCTTTTAGACGCTTTTTTCATATTTTTAAATGCGTTATTTCCTAACCCATATTTAGCTTTCACGAATGCCGCCCAGATATTTTCGTCTTTTTTAACTCCCCACCAATTCTTGCATGCCCATGCTTTGGCTGTATCGTTTAGGCTGACAAAGCCTAAACCTCCCTCCTCTTTTGGGTAACATAAATCTCTCCATCTTTTCCAGTGCATCTTATTTTTCCCTTCCCCTTTTCCCCATAGAAAATTAGCCATTTCTCTTTCTAATTAATTTATTATTATATTTGGAGGTTGTGCCATCATTAAGATATGTATCAAAGAACTATGCAGCACATGAGTAATTAAAGTGGTTCTTCCTGCCATATTTAATAGGTCTTCTTTCCAACCGGCAATTTTTTGCCTTATCTTATCTAATAAAAAGGAAAAGTATTCCTCCTTTACTCTTCCTTCATAAATTGGGCATCCCATATACATTAATGCTCCTTTACACTACACAAATCCTGTAACCCTTTTAATCCTGTGAGCAATGTTTTCTGGTGTTTTAGCTGCTATCACAAATTGGCATTTGTTCTTATTTAGCTTTTGTCATGTTTCCTCTTCTAGTGTTTGTATAAGCTCCATCAGGTTTTCCATTGATCTGCTACTGGCGTTTGTAAATATGATCACATCGTCTGCATATGCCAAGCAACATATTAATGGCGTGTCTTTGGGCTGTTTATATGCTAACATGCTGCCATTTCTGACCTTCTCCTTTAAGTTTACTATGAAGAGTTCTAAATAAATATTGAACAAAGAGGGAGACAGTGGGTCCCCCTTCCTGAGACCTCTGGTTGGTTTAAAATCTTCACCTGCTTGGCCGTTTATAAGGATTTTTACCCAGGCACTAGATATGCATCTATATATAATATCTATCCAAAATTCCGAAAACCCCATTCTTCTAATTATATAACATAGTGTATTCCATTCCACTCTATCAAATGCCTTAGCTATACATTATGACCTCTCACCTTAGTCTCAATATCTCTTATCATTTCCGATGTTAAATTGATGTTTTCCATCATCAGCCTATTTTTGACAAACCCTACTTGTTCAGGGTCAATTATATTAGGTAAAATCTTGCTCAATCTTTTCTGTAGTAATTTAGCTAAAATTTTATATATGGTATTACATAAGCTGATTGGTCTGTAATCTTCTCCATTTTGTGGGTTTGTCTTTTTAGGAATCAAAACTATATATGAACTAGACCATATTTTTGGGATTTCCACACCCACGAATATCTAGTTAATAGCTGCTAATACTTCTTTTTTGATTATATTCCAGCTTCGTTGGAAGAATTCATTGTTCCAACCGTCTGGACCTGCTGCGCGATCTTTATTTGCATTAAATATTGCGTCCTTCACTTCTTCTTCCGTAGGGAATTCTGCTAAAATTTTATTATCTTCTTGCGTAACCTTTTTTTTAATTTTCTCCAATAGTGTGAAGTTTCTATTAATATTTGGCCCACTTAGATGTCTTTTAAATAAACCTTCTAATTCAATTTTAATATCTTCTTCCTTTTCTACCCACTCTCTGTTAGCTCTTTTAAGTCCTTTTATTCCTAGTCTTTGTGATTTGATTTTTGCCATAGTATAGAAAAATTTCGTGTTTTTATCTCCATCTTTTAACCATTTAACTTTCGCTCTTTGTTTCCAGTAAATTTCTTCCATATGCATTCTTAGTTTTAATTCGGCTTTTGTTCTATTAACTTCTGTCCTGGTTATCTCATCTTGTTTATCTTCATATTTACTCTCTGCTACTACGACTTTCTGCTCCGCCTCTTGAATTTTCATAGTTACATTACTAAACACCTCCTTGTTCCATTTATTAAGAGCCGAACGTAGTGCTCTCAATTTTTGTCCCAATATTTGCATAGGATTACCCAATGTCGGTTTTTCCCATGCATTTTTAACTATAACCTCAAAATCCTTGTGCAAGCCCCACATATTTTGGTATATGAAGGCCTTCTGACCTTCCTTTTTCTTTCGAAGGCTTACCAAGAGTGTGCTGTGATCTGAGCAGGCTCTACCTAAATGCTGGACTTTAACTTCCTCCATAACATCTAGCCATTTTGCATTGACTAATACTCTATCGAGCCCCGACCAGATTACTCTCCTATTCTTCCAGTTATTACACCAAGTGTAACCTGAACCTAGGTATTCTACTTCCATTAAATTTGCATTTTCAATAGCCTCATTAAATTGAGACATTGCTACTGGGTCTGGTGTCCTACCTCCCTTCTTCTCTGATGTGCTTCTAATTGTATTAAAGTCCCCTCCTATAATCCACGGGGACTTCGTAACTGCTAATTTATTCATCTCGTGCCAGAGCATTTTTCTTTTTTCTTTCACGTTACTTGCGTAAACCACTGAAATAAGAATAGTCTCTGACTGCTAACTCATTTTAAAGTTTCTTATTTGATCATTTTCTGATAAGATTCCAATATCTGCGGGGTTATTCCACATAATCCATAATTTGCTACTGTGATTCGAGTAGGCCTTTTGCATACCTATCCTCATTCTATATTCCTCTATCTGATCTTTAGTTACCATAGGTTCAGCTAAAATTAGTACTTTAAGTTTGTGTATTTTAATTAAATTTCTAATCCTATTTATCGTAGGAGCATTCGCTACTCCTCTTATATTCCAATATAAGCTATTCATTTTAAGTGTATTTGGCTTGCGCTCTAGTAATGCATTTCGATTCATATATCATGTTAGCATATTTTTTCATATTTCTTATAGTTTTGCTTGTACTCGGTGGGGTTTGCTCTACATTCTTTATCTTTTTTATCTTTTCTAAACTAATGTTTAATTCTATGATCTCTACTAAGGTTTTTTTATCTATCTTTTGGTTCGTGTCTAAATTTCTGTTTTTTAAGCCACAGGTCATCCCTTGCTGCATTAAAATCCAGCTTGTTTTCTTCATCGGTGTTGCTGGACAATGGCCAGCTTTTTACCTCCATTTCCTCTTCTGAAAGTAAGTCATCCTCAGCCCAATCGTGTTGCTCTATTCTTTCTAATAACTGATTTTTCCTCCTTTTAAACTTAGTTCTTTTCCTCCCTGCTCTTTCTACCCCTTCCACCTCTCTTGGTATTTTCTCTAGCCATCCTCTAATTTCCTTCATTCTATCCCTCTCCTCTACCCTCCCTTCCCCTCTTCCTAGCCCATCTCTCTCCTCTCCTTCCATTTCATCATTTTCTCTCTCCTCCATCGGTTCTTTCTCATTTTCGCGTTCTTCCTCTTTGGTCTCCTGTTCTGACTTCTTTCCTTCCTCTCGGCCCTCTTCTGCCTCACCCTTTCTATCGTCTTTCCTTATCCATGCCTTCGCATTCTTTTTCCTCATGTCTGTCAGCATACAGGCCTCCTCTGCGTGACCCATTTTAAGACAATTCGAGCAATAAAATGGCATGTTTTCTGGAACTATATTCTACCAGAATCCATGCTCTAAGTCTTTGCCTACCCATATCTTGTTCGGGGGAGACTTATTGCAGTTAACCTTGATGAGAATTCTAGTTACACTTGGTCTTGTCATGTAAGCCGTGGCCTCATCAATCAGCCATGGTTTACCCACACATAATGCTATAGAATACAGAAAATGCTTACTAAATGAATGTAATGGAAGCTTAGGCAGTGTGAACCATACCAGGGCATTTGCAGGCTCCACAGTTGGTGAAAAATTGGGCGACCATTTGAGGATGTGCATGGGGTATCCAGCCACGCTCCATTGCCCTCTAAGCCATAACCTCATAAAGTCATCTTCTTCCTTGAGTTGAAAAATGACGTGCTTCCCGTCATATATGGCTATTTTCACAACTTTATGTAACTTCAGTGACGCGATAAATGCATATATTTTTTTCATAGGTCGGCTTGCCATGGGAGAACTTTCCGATTAATGTAAGCTTGAATGGCTCAACAAGCTTTTGAAACTCATCTTTAGTAAATAACACGGCAGGCGACGCCTCCTTTGCGTCAAAGCTCGGGAACAGAAGCGTGGTCCCCTTGGAAATTGAACTAAATGATTTTTTTATTAAATAGATGATCCGAATCATCCATTTTTTGCTCAAAATTGAGCTCAAATCGCCCTAAAATGGTAGTTTCTCTCTCTAGAATTGAACCTTCTCTTTCTAAAAGTTGAGAGAGTTTTTTCAAAAAGATAGAGCGGTTTTTTTTTCTTCTTCTTCTTCCTCTTCTTCTTCCAATTTGTCTTCTTCTTTCTCTTCTTCTTCTTCCTCATCTTCATCTACCACTTTTTCTTCTTCCTTTTCTTATTCTTCCCCTTCTTCTTCTTCTTTTCTTATTCTTATTCTTCTTTTCTTATTCTTATTCTTCTTCTTCTTTCTCTTCTTCTTCTTCCTCTTCTTCTTCATCATATTCTTTTTCTTCCTCTTCTTTTTCTTCATACTCTTCTTCTACTTCCTCTTCTGACTCCTCTTCTTCTTCATCGTCTTCTTCTTCCTCTTCTTCTTCTTCCTCTTTTTCTTTTTCCTCCTCTTCTTCTTCTTCTACTTCTTCCTCTACTTCTTCTTCCTCTTCTTCCACTTCTTCTTCTTCCTCTTCTTCTTCTTTTTCTACTAATTCTTCTTCTTCTTCCTCTTCTTCTTCTTCTTCTTCTTTTTCTTCTTCCTCTTCTTCTTCATCCACTTCTTATTTTTCCTCTTCTTCTTCTTCCCATTCTTTTAGCTCTTCTTCTTCTTCTTCTTCAAAGTATTCTTTTTCTTCCGCTTCTTTTTCTTCCACTTCTTTTTCTTCCACTTCTTTTTCTTCCTCTCTTCTTCTCCTTCCTCTTCTTCACCATCATCATCATCATCTTCTTCTTCCTCTTCTTCACCCTCATCAACTTCTTCTTCCTCTTCTTCACCCTCATCATCTTCTTCTTATTCCTCCTCTTCTTCTTCCTCTTCTTCTTTTTCCTCTTCTTTTTCTTCTTCTTTTTCTTCTTCTTTTTCTTATTCTTCTTCCTCTTCTTCTTCTTTCTCTTCTTCTTCTCTCTCTTCTTATTCTTTCACTTCTTCTTCTTCTTCTTCCTCCTCTTCTTCTTCTTCTTACTTTTCTTCTTCTTCTTTTTCTTCTTTTTCTTTTTCTTCTTCTTCTTCTTTCTCTTCTTCTTCCTCCTTTTCTACGTCATTCTCTTCTTCTTCTTTTTAAAGTTTTATTTTATTAATATTACCCTCTCTTTCGGTGGAGGAATACCATTGTTACAAGCTAAATAATTGCTATACTTTCTCCTTTTACAACCTCACCTATACTTTAAACTCCCAATTAAATAAAGACACTACTCTTGCACTATCATACATGCATCTTATTTTTCCATGTTTTCTCTTAGATTGAGAGCATTGTCTTTCTTTGTTTTCTACTTAAAGACTATTTCTACTTTTTCTATCTGCCTCTCTATAGATGACTTGATGATCCCTTCTTCATTGGCAAACTACCTCTGTCTCCCACGCTCACTGCATCATTCTCTCTTCAAGGCTGTTGCTACTGCCCTTGCATTTCTTCCTCATAAATCACAGTATCTACTTACCTACTTCTTTTTGTCCCCTTTTGTCGGGTCACCTATGTAGCCTTATCCTAATATCGCACATAAAAGAGAAAAACAAGCATATACAAAATACATTGACCCCATCCACAAGCTATTCTACTCATTTCCCTTTCTCTCCCACCCTTTTCGACATATATCAAATTTTTGCTCCATCTTCCTACCTTCTTCCCTTCTCTCTTTATTCTCTGTTAATTCAATGAACATCCTCCTCCTTTAATCTGGTCCTGCCCTCCCTTCTTTCCCGTCGTGCGTGATTTGAGGAACTGCCCTCTCCTCCTCCTCTCTATCTATTTGGCCACTGTTATGCTCCTTCTGCATAAGACCAAATTCAAGCCCATATAATATAACTTATTGCAGACTTCCTACCCATTTTCACTTCCCTTCCTTACCCTTACAAATCATTAACAACATAAGATAGAGAACAAAAAAATATAAAAAATAGGAAAAAGATGCTCCTTCCTACCCTTGCTTCCTGCCCTTGCTATCCTGCTTCAGCCCCTATAGGGATCAGATTCTTCTCCCCTTCTAATCCATATAAGTATCCTTCCTTCTACTCTTCCATCCAAGCTTGTTTTCAACCTTGCTTGTCCTTTACCTTCCTTCTATGCCTACCTTCCGTGTCTCTTTTATGCAGCCTTCATGTAGTGTCTTTACTCTACTCTACCTCTATCCAATCCTCTTCCCATGTCCTGTCCTACATCAAAAAAGAAGCAAAATAGAAGCAACAAGACTAGCCTCCCTGCTCTCTATTCTTCCCTCCCCTCTTCTTTTTCTGGTTATGCTCTACTTCTTCTCTCTTCTGAGCCCTTTTGCCAATCTTCCTACATTCAAGGATTGGCAAGAGAGCCTTGCTCCATAGCTTAGGCTCTTCCTTCCCGTTCTAACCTACTTAATTGCTTAAACACATTCAACCAGAAAGTTAAAGGTAAGTTATAAACCAAGCAACCTCATAGCCAATCCTTAAGACCAGGGTGACTCTTGAGTTTCCTTAGGACTTTAACCTTCATTAAATTAACAACAAAACACCATCATATATATTCCTCCCTCCCATCCTTCGCCACTATCACCCTACTTTATTAATATTTATTCTTTGGAATTCTAATATAAAGAAATCCTATTCCATCTAACCTTATTAATCCTTTAAACCTGTCTGGAATATTACCCCCATCAAATTCTTGAAAACTTTTTTAAAAATCTTCTTTAACTAATTTCTCTGCTAAAGCATTTGCCTCGATAACTCATGTGCCATTTCACCATTCAATTTTATTAGTAACTTCCTAATTTTTTCCATTTCCCCCTCGAACCTCCATTTCTATTTTTTTTTTTGTGGCAAGGTCCACCAATAAACTTGAGTCTACTTGGAATCGTATATTTTGGAATCGATTTTTTTTACATATTTACAGCCCTTTAGGCAAGGCCATAATCTCTGCTTGCCAGGTTGAGGAGGCAAACCCCCTCATTGTAAAGGCTTTTATGACCCTTCCTTCATCGTCTCTTTTTGCTCTGACTTTCTCTGCCACTCCTATATCTCTTTTAAAGCTCCCATCTGTGTTAAGAGCTAGTGCGCCTTGAGGTGGCTTGCTCCAAGCAAACTTTTTAATATCTGGCAATTTCTTTCTAGTTTTTGAAAGCCCCCATGTGTTCTTGACATTCTTTTCCAAGCCCTTATTGGTGACTCTTATCCTGTTGCAACCTGAAATATATGAACTTTCTCTTTTTATTTCCTTTATTATATTATTGGCATTCATTGGAATATTTTCAAACCTGCTTCTGTTTCTAGCTTTCCACAAATATCAGAATGCTATGTGAGGTATGTGGTTTCTAATCCATATAAATAACTTATTCTTTGTCTGCTCCTTCCTCTAGTTTTTTAATCTGGCCTTAAAACCTACCTCACTCTTATTAATGTCTGCTTCTACTTCTAACTTGTTATATACTTCTGTAGCTATCTTTCCTATTGAAAACAAATGATTTATGCTTTCTGTGGCTGCTAGATAGCATTCACATCTAGATGTTAACCCTATTCATTTCCTCTGAATATTATCATCTAACTGAATGGATTTTGAAAGAAGCTGACATGAAGAGATTTATTTTCTATCGGATTTCCTTTTCCCATGCACATTTGAAAATTTCTTGAGAATGTCTTTTATTTCTCACTAAGCTTTTTTCACTCCTTAGGATAAATCTTCCTTGTGTATTCAATGTCTATTTCCACCCACTATTAATCAAAATCACATGATTTTCTACTTTGTCCTGTTGCTTTCGCATTAATTTTCAGCTTCTTGATGCATTTTTTGGATCCTTAAAAGACATACACTATTAAAATTTACCGAATTACCGACCAATTATTTGGTCCAAAATTTGGTGTTTTTTGGTTGGTAAACCTAATACCGACCATTTACTGGCCAATATATGTAGTCACAATTTTGTCGTCGCTAATTTTTTTATGGACAAAAAATTAGTCAGTCAGTAAATTACCAACCATTTACTGACCCTTTATCGACAAACAATTATCGACTATATTCTGATAATTTTCCGACCAAAATAATTAGGTTAGTACATGGTCTCCAAATAGTCGGTAATTAACTACCATTTACAGACCATTCACCGACAAATAATTGCTGACTAAATTCCAACCACTTTCCAACCAAAAGTAGTTGGTCGGTAAATAGTCTCCAAATGGTTGATACTTACCGACTGACTACAAACCATTTACCAACAAATAATATCTGACTATATTCCGACTATTTTTCGACTAAAAATATTAGGTCGGTAAATGGTCTCTAAATGATCGGTAATTACTGATAATTTATAAACTATTTACAACAAATAATTTCCTACCATATTCCAACTATTTTCCGACCAAAAACATTAGTTATGTAAATGGTTACAAAATAGTCGGTAATAACCGACAAAATTATGACCAAAAACCAACCAAAATCTTTTAAAATCATTGGTCGGTAATTGATCTCCAAAAGTATTACCAACCATTTGGTGAACTTTTACCGACCATTGATATTAAAAAATGTTGGTCGGTTTTTTGTTGCAATTTCATCGGTAATTACCGACCAAATATTTTTTTTCCAGTTTTGATTTAAATATCTTTCTTTTGAAATATATATACATACAGAAATATATTTAGATTACGCAATAAAAAAAGTTCAATTAAAACCAGTAAAGAACTATATATACTGCATATTTATAGTAAATACATCAAGAGAAAAAAAATGAAATCCAAAATCAAATCTTAAGGCATGATAAATAAATGTGTGTAATACACTCAATCATCCAACCTAGTTTCATAATTATTATGTTGCGACGTATTTGGTCCATATGGTGAGATGTCGGGTACTGGGATAGAGCTATTTGCTGCTGCTAGTCCTGATGCAGTTGTTGTAGGTGTTAGTGTAGGTGATAGAGTAGATGCTATAGCTGGAGCATTACTCTGAACAATCTGAGGTAGATCATCAGGGTTGAATTGTATTCCTCCTTCCTGAAACTTATTTCTAAGCCAGTCAAACGCATACGCAACTCATCCCTATCATCCTCGTAGTCGATCATGAGTCGCTCGGTATCTACCAACTGATACTGTATCACATTTCGCATCGCTACCTGAAGTTTCTCCTTTGTCTAGAACAAATTCAAAACTGATCCTGAAATTTAACTTCATAATCTGGTAGTCTATACGAGTAGAATGATGATGTCGACAAACTGATGCCATAGACGGGTATCTTGTCCTTGCCATCAATAGCTGCATACCAAATCTGATACGTATCAACTAGTGAAGTTGATGAATGAGAACTACATATTGCACAATCACATGAACCTGAAGTAGATTGGGAGTACGCTTGAGTCGTAGCAGCTAACATTTTCTCATACTCACCTAATAAACATGTACGATAAGTATTTCAATTTATATTCAAAAAAAAGAGAAAAGTTAATTTTTTTAATGAAACATACATTTGTTGCACTAGATCTTTGATCAACGAAAGTCTAATCTACCTGAGTCTTTGTGTGCATGTATTTGAATAAGCGAGGAGCACTGGGCTTCTTACCCTTCTTGCATGTCAATAATTACACACAATACATATGTTAATTTTATTGAAAAAAAAATCTTATGAGAAATAAAAATTAGGCATAATTGAACACATTTCACAAAGTAATAAACAGAAAAAGTATAAATTAGAAATAATATCAATCCTTATTCGTGCTCATGCATAGAGTGAGATCCACAAGTGTGTGTAGACATGTCACTACCCTCCCCAGCCCACTCTGAGCGATGATTGTCACTTTGTTTATCACACCTCTTCCTATAAACATGATCTTCCCATCTGCTTCGCTACACCTTGAAAACATGATCCGGGACACTCAAATCTTTTTCTTTTTTCATCAACTATTTATCTTTGATCTTATACACGGTGCCTTTATATCGACTAGCAGCATGTTTGTAGAACACACTTTTAACTGCCTCATTTGGTTGTGTCCACTTATAAACATTCTACAATTATAATTAAAAAATTTTAATCAGTGAACAAAAGAATAAATAAAAGATATAAAAAATATTAGGTTGGAATATTTACCTTAAATTCTCTCCAAATCAGCAATTAGTAACTATGTGTCAGTAACTTCCAATTATGTCCATTAGCTTTAAAGGACTTCCTGAAAATCATTCTTAGAACCCTAGAAATGGAACCATATGGCTCTAACTTCATCATGTAATCCAAAATTTATTAGCAAGTAAAAAATAAATTAATAAATTGATAAATCATTTTGTCAAGTTTTATATCTTATGGATTATCAATTATCGGACAAAACTGAGCAATAGAAAGAGTCTCGTCTGTAGGGTGCTTTGAGGAAGACTCTCCAACATTTCCATCCTATCCCTTCTCTCCCTCCCATGTCTCTTGATCATTCATCAAAATCTCAAGACCATTATGCGGATCAGTTAGCTGATGGTGCTACTACGGTACATTCACAACCTTCTCTTTCTGCTATGGCGTCTCATCCACCCATGACCCTCTACCAGTTTTGGCATACTTGAGTCCTTGCTGGCTATACCATAACTAGTACGACCTTGCAAAGTGCTGCCTCTACCTCGTCCACTTGCCATATCTGTTAAAAATACATAAGGCAATAAAAATAAATAAAAATGATTAATGATTAAAATAACATAAAACTCACTATCTACTTATTCTCATCAGAATCATCCAAATCTGGTTCGTCTTCTTCTTCAGATGTAGTAACATCATTTTCAAACTCCTCTTCATCACTCATTTCTTCCTCATAATCAATTAAATTTTCATCAACATCTACATCCCCACTTGTATCCATCTCAAAAAATGCAACTAAAAGAATGTCTTCATCCCCCACCACAGCTTCGATTATAACATCATTGTCATCATTTTGAAAAGTTGGTTCTATGAAATCAGTACTTGGTGATGTGGGGATGTCAATTTAAACCATTGTTTTGATCTTGCACACAGCTTTCTAATCCTCTCTAGGATCAGTCTGACCCGGATATACACAATAATAAACCTGTGATGCTTGTCCTGCTAAGACAAAAGGTTCATACTTATTGAATTGTTTTTATCATGCACATCAACAAGTTTATATCGAGGATGGACAACAATACTGACATGTGGTGTTGGATCAGACCATTCACATTTGAATAACATAGTTTTTTAATAGGGAGGGCTTCAAATTCTAACTCGATCACTTCGACCAGAGTCTCATAATAGTCATATTCAGTTTCTTTGTATACGGATCCTTTAATGCATGCCCCATCTTGTCTGTTGCCCAGTAACTACCATATGATTTAGAGTGAAATTTAAAACCTTTCACATTGTAGCCGTTGTACGTTCTAACCTTTCATAGGGGACCTCGTGCTATACTTCAAATATAATGATTGGAAATTTTATTTGCATGATTATGAATTTGTAATCAAAATTAAGTGGATTGTTTTGATTACAATTATAAATTTTTATTAGAACAATATAATTATTTTGTGATTTTCATTTTAAGTGAGCATACATATTTTTCAAAAAATGATGGAAATTCTTGCTCTATCACGGCATTGATAGCTTCGTCATTCATATTTGGAAATTCTTTACGTTTATCTATAACAAAATCACTAAAAAAATTAAAAATTATTGATACATTGATAGGAAATAGTAAATTATAATGCTAAATAGATCTCATTTGACTTTTTGGAAATACTTACTCAATGAAAGGTTAAACCTCTGGACAATTCATTAGGACATGTAGATGAGCTATAGTATATTAATAGTCTGCTAGATACCTTTTCCCTTCAGCACCAATTGCTTTATCCGGAGATTTGAAAATTTCAAACATATCATTATCCACATTTAAAGATAAACCTCATTTTGTTTTTTTTAAGTGGAAGAGTTGGATTTCCTTCTTTGAAATAGAATGATGCGAATTTGGTAGCCTCATCCATAATATAACCTATTGATATAGAATCCTCAACCTGAGCCTTATTCTTTATTGTATACTTTATTTTCCTCAAGTATCTACAAAAAGATTATTAAAAATTACAAGTCTTTTTTGTGTATATATAAATATATATATAGGAAAAGAATTGGTTTAGTGAATTAATATTACCTTTTTAGAGGATACATCCAATGATAATGGATAGGTTCAGTAATCCTAGCTTCCTAAGCCAAGTGCACTGGAAGATGTTTCATTGAGTCAAAAAAACATGGAAAAAATATATTCTAAAGATTGCATAAGATAATAGAAATTTAATTATCCATATTTCTCAACTCCTCATCAGTCAAAGAAGAAGAAGTTAGTTGCTTGAAGAATGAAGAAATCTTAGTTATCGACTCTCATATTCTATTAGGTAGGAATTCTCAAAGAGCAATTGGTAACAACCTTTACATGAATACATGACAATCATGACTCTTCATGCCAAATATCTTAAGTTTTTTCGCATCCACACATCTCCCCAGATTAGAAGCATAACCATCTAGAAATCTAAGTTTTTTTATCATCTCCAACACATCCTTCTTCTGTGATTTATTTAGAACAAATGGCACATCATGGTATTTATTGGTGACAAGATTTTTTGCAAATTGATGACGACGATAATATATATTCAACTCATATCTTGACTTGTACGTGTCCTTAGTTTTCTCTAGAATGTTAAACACTGTATTGAAAATATTGTCAAACACATTCTTCCTGATATGTATAACATCAATATTGTGCCTGAGCGTGTGTTCATGCCAGTAGGGAAAATCCCAAAAAATACTTCTCTTATACCACCCACAAGTCTTAGATATAGCTGCATTCACAACCTCATCATCAACATCTATCACCTTCCTCAATCCTATATTATTCAATTCCTACAAAATTTCACGCCCAGATCTAACCCCCAAAAATTATTTAGTAACCTTTCTATTCTTATTGAAGTCATTGGTGTTACGTCGATACAGATAATTAATAGGAAAAAAATTCTAATGGTTGTCGAACCACAACTATTTTTCACTCTTAATTAATCTAAAAGCATCAGAATCTTTCATACAATGTGGAGATGCCAACAAACTAGTTGTACTCCACCCAAACATCATAGAATATTCTGGAAAGTCATTTATGGTCCACATGAAGGCAGTGTGCATCTGAAAATTTTGTTGTTTGGAAATATCATAAGTTTGAACCTCAACACCCCAAACACTTTCCAACACTACTATCAATGGCTGCAAGATAACATCAATCTTCCCCTTTGGATTCATAGGCCCCAGCACTAACACAGTCAAAAACATAAATTTTTCCTTCATACATAAGTCTGGAGGCAAATTATACGGCTTCACCACCACATGCCACAAAGAATATATCTTTCCAATTTGACCAAATGGCCGAAAACCATCAACAAATAAAACCAGCCTAACATTTCGAACTTTAGAAGAAAAATTAAAAAAATACCCATCAAAATATTTTCAAGCAGGGGCATCAGAAGGGTGACACATCTTATCATCCTCCATATGATGCTTTGAATACAACCTCATTTCATTAGCTATTGCGGTTTATTCATACAATCTCTACAACCTAGGTGTTATTGAAAATAGTGTATCTTCTTATACTGCACCTTCAACTTCCGTATATACAATCTATTTCCAGAACCCCTATACTTTTGCTTGTACCGAGCATGTACACATATTTTACAACTGTTAAGGTCATTATCATCACCACAGTACATCATACAGTTGTTCACACGGTAATGAATGACCTGTATGAGTAATCCCAAGCCTCTAACTAACTTCTTCGTGATGTAGAAATCCAATGGCATCAGATTATATTGTGGCAACAATTCTTGAATGAAATTAGACATATCATCAAACCAAGCCTGTGAACACCTATGACTTCACTTTATTTCTAACATCCTCATGGCTGCAGATAGTTGAGTATTCTTAGAATTTCTCTCATATACAAGTTTGTCTCCAACTCGAATCATGTCATAGAAATTTTTTACCTCAGCATTGGGTTCCTCATTCGGGTTGAATTCAAGACCTGCAACATCACAAACCATTCTATGGTATGTAGTGTGATTAATATTTTCCGAGACCATCTGATCAGTTTCACTTACTAACACCCGTACTAAACTTGAACACCTCTGGTGGACTTGCTTCTCACCATGGTATATCCAAACATAGTAATCTACCACAAAACCAATTCTATCCAAATACATCTTCACATTCTCAACATTCAAAAAATTTGTATTCTGACATTTAACTAAAGTACAAGGACCTTATATATGTGCCACCATTCACACATCCAGGATGTCTCAGAGCAAACTCAACAAATTCATCAACTTTATCCCCCCATTCATTAGAGAACATTCCATTTACTATTCGACCCTTGTACATTCATTCACGATCATCTTCCATAACTAGTTAAAAAAATCAATTTATTTAACAAACGTGATTGTCTCTAATTATAGTTATATATAATTATATAGATATTTATTTAGTTATACAAATATTTATATATAGTTATACACATATAGTTTAACATAATATTGTATGTTGTTATACATGTAATTATAAATATAGTTACATGTGATTATACATATAGTTACACTTATAGTTAAACGTATATTTATACATACAGGTTTATATATTTGTTCAATTTAATTTTTTATATTTATACATATAGTTATGTATAGATATAGATATAGTAAAATACTTTTGTATATACTACTATATACAAATAAATATTAAATATAAGCTATAAATTTAATATTTAAATATAATTATTTATAAAACTTGTATAGTGATACATATAATAAGATACAATTATTTATAGTTATATATTATTATACATATAATATATATAGTTATAAATAGTTATATATAATTAAATATATATAGTTATATATAGATATATTCATACAAGTAGTTATAAGTAGTTATACATAAATATATACAATGTTATAAATAAATATTTTGATTTAATTATATGAATACATATATGTATATATAGTTACAAATATAATTATAGTTAATTATATAAAGTGTTACATATTTAGTTAAACAAATATTTATATATAGTTATACACATATAGTTATAAATATGTATGTAGTTAAAGATATAATTATATATAACATTTATATAGTTTTACATTTTGTTAAATATAATTATATATAATTATATATTAGTATACATATAGTATATTTTTTTTAGATAATATAGTTATAAAGAATTATACATATAGTTATTCATTATTATATAGTTAAAAATTAGTTATGTTAAGTTATAAATATAGTTATAGAAATAATTTACTTTATTATAAATATAGTTATAAAAACTTTTATATAAAATGACATATGATTATATAATTAAACATGTGTATCATATAATATTTGGGAATAAAATATTTTTATAAATATTACTTAAATATAATTATATTTATATGTAACACTTTTATAAATAATATATAGTATATATATCATATTTATATAAACATTATAAATATTCTATATTTATATAAAAAATAATATGTAATATAAATATTTACAAAATTGTATAATCATTTAATGTTACATAATTGTTATATAAAAAATTATATAAATTGATAGTTTTATGTAAATATTGTATAGATATTTATAAACATTAATACATATATATGAATATTTATATATAACATTATATGTTTATATAAATATATCAATGTTTATTTATAATGTAATATGGTTATATATATTAAAGTATTGACATTTATACATAATGTCATATGATTATATAAATGTATAAAAGTTTATATATATTGTTACATGTTTATAATTTATTCGGATACAACAAAAATATAACCCATTAACATTAAGTTTAATTTTTCTTTAGTTACAAAAGCAGATAAATCAATCATTATATATTTTCTTCAGCTACAGAAAGATAGAATAAAATGCAGATATTTTGTATTAGAAATCAAGATCAATAAAATCCTAAAAATCTAATAGTAGAAGAACAAAGATTACACTAAAAATTATAGTTTAATTAATTATGTAGAGTCAAAATCATATAGGTTAAATGAAATTGAAGCAAAAATGAAGAAATTCGGAGCAGAATTAAAAAAAGCTAATACCCAATTATACTGAAAAAAAGAAAATCTGATTGTCTTAATAAAATTCAGAGAGAATGAGATATCTATAAGTATTTTTAAGGAGGAGAGCAAAGAAAAATTTACCTGGATTTAGAAGAAGAGAAACAAATTCTTTGATTTTATGCTTTTAGTCGCATATCACATCTGCTTCGAAAAATGACAGAGATACGTATGTTTGTAAGTGTTAATGACTTAGCAAATGAATTTTAAATCAAAAAATTAAACCTATGAATTTACGACCAAAATTATGGTCGGTAAAAGGTCGGTAAGTACAAAGTTATAAATATTTTGGAATGCCACTTTACCAACTAATTTTAATGGTAATATATTTTTGGTCATTAAAAGATCGATAATTTGTCGGTAATTTTTATTTGCTAATTTCATCCTAATTTACAGACTAATTTCTGACCAAAAATATTTGGTCAATAAGTATGGTCAGTATTTGGTCGGAAATTTGGTTGGAAATATTTTTTTTAAAAAATCTCATTTTGGTCTCTAAATAGTCGTGAATTGATCAGTAATCACTGTCCTATATATTTGTTCAATAGTTTGGTCGATAATTACGACGTTATAAATATATTGGTATACTACTTTACCGACCATTTTTTATAGTTATATATTTTTGGTCGTTAAATGGTTGGTAAACTTTCGGCAATATTTTTTCGTTGATTCTCTCATAATTTACAGACAAATTCCTGAGCAAAAATATTTTGTCGGTAAGATATGGTCGGTATTTTGTCGGAAATTTGGTTAGAAATATTTTTTTTTTCGATGCCCCTCTTTGGATCTCTAAATGGTCCTGAATTAGTCAGTAATTACCAACATATATATTTGGTCGGTAAATGGTCAGTAAGTACGAAGTTATAAATAATTTAAAAAACTACTCAACCGACCAATTTTAATGGTAATATATTTTATGTCGTTAAATGATCGGTAATTTGTTGGCAATTTGTATTCAATAATTTCATCCTAATTTATAGACTGATTTTCGACCAAAAACATTTAGTTGGTAATTATGGTCGGTCTTTGGTCAGAAATTTGGTCGGAAAAAAATTTTTTTTGATACCCTTTTTTGGTCTCTGAATGATCGTGATTTGGTCAAAAATTACCGACCTAATTTTTAGGTCGGTAATTTGGTCGGTATGAATTGTTATTTTTAGTAGTGGTATTACTTAACTCGTATCTGGCTTTTATATATTCAGCCCATATGCTGCCCTTTTCATTCAGACTTCACCAGTTTTTACACGCCCAGGCTTTGGCTTTATAATTTAAACTAGTGAAACTTAATCCAGCTTTCTCTCTAGAATAGCATAGATCTTACATTTTCTTCCAATGTAACTTAGGTTTCCCTTTCTTTTTTCCCATAAGAAATTAGACATTTTTTTACTAATTTGCTTATTATCTTTTTTGGTGGTTAGGCCGACATTAAAATGTGTGCTAGCTATCCTTGCATCACATGTGAAATTAAGGTTGCTTGTCCTACCATGATTAGCAAATCCTCCATCCATCTAGTAAACTTTCTTTTTATCTTTTGGACAAGAAAGGATAAGTGCTCATTCTTTAATCTACCTTCATAAATCGGCCATCCCAAGTACATTAATGCTTCTTTCTTTTGCGCAAAGCCTATGACCCTTTTTATTTTGTGGGCTATGTTTTCAAGTATTTTCCTTACTATAATAAATTGGTATTTTCTTTTATTTAGTATTTGACCTGATTCTTCTTCGAGGGCTTGGAATAACCTCATCATATTACCCATGGAAGCACTGTTCCATTCGTGAAGATTATTACATCATTAGCATATGCGAGGCAGCACACATTTGGAAGAATTATCACTTGTTTATAAGGTAATATCTTACTCACTCTCATTTCCCATTTTAAATTTATAATTAACATTTATAGATACATATTAAACAAGTAGGGTTAGAGTGGATCACCCAGCCTTAGTACTTTTATAGGTATGAATTCTCCACCTACTAGTCCGTTTACTAGAATTTTAACCCATTCACTAGAAATGCATCTGTACATTAAGTCTATCTAGAATTCTAAGAATCTTATTTTTCTCAATACATAACTCAGAGTATCCCATTCTGCTCTATTAAAAACTTTTGACGAGTCTGACTTTAATATTACATTGTGCCCTCTAGTCTTAGTTCCTATCTCTTTCATCATTTAATAGGCTAAGTTAATATTTTACATCATTAATCTATTCCTATTGAAGCTTGGTTGTTCATCTGATATGATGGAAGGTTGAATCCTACTAAGCCTATTCTAAAGTACTTTTGATAGGATTTTGTAAATCGTGTTACATAAGATAATTGGCCTATAGTCCTCACATTTCTAGAGTACATCCCCATTTTCTACTTGTTTTTTTTATTCTTTTTCATCTTCGTCCTCTTCTACTTCTTCCTCTTCTTATTCTTTCTTTTTCTTCTTCCTCTTCTTATTCTTTCTTTTCTACTTCCTCTTCTTATTCTTCCTCTTCTTTCTCTTCCTCTTCTTATTCTTCATCTTCTTATTCTTCCCCTTCTTCTTCTTCCTCTTCTTCTTCTTTTTCTTCTTCTTCCTCTTCTTCTTTTTTCTATTCTTCTTCTTTTTCTTCTTCTTCCTCTTCTTCTTCTTCCTCTTCTTCATCTACCTTTTCTTCTTCTTCTTATTTTACTTGTTCCTCTTCTTTTTCTACCTCTACTTCTTATCTCGATTCTTCTTTTTTATCTTCTTCTTTTTCCACTTTAGCCTCCTCCTCCTCTTCTTCTTCTTCTTCTCGTATTCTTCTTCCCCTTCAGATTCGTTCTCTTCAGCTTATTCGTCTTCTTCTTCTTCCATTTCATAGTCTTCTTCTTTTTATTCTTCCTCTTCTTCTTCATCCTTTTTCTTCTTCCTCTTTTCTTCTTCTTTCTCTTGTTCTTCTTACTCTTCTTCTTAATCCTTTTTATCTTCTTCCACTTTTTATTCTATTTCTTCTTTTTCTTTTTCTTCTTCTTATTATTCCTCTTCTTATTCTTACACTTCTTCTTCTTCCTTTTCTTATTCTTCCTATTTTTCATCTTCCTCTTCTTCTTCTTCTTCCTCTTCTTATTTATTTACTTCTCTCTCTTCTTCTTTTCCTCTTCCTATTCTTCTTAGTCCTCTTCATTTTTTTACTATTATTCTTCTGCCTCTTTTTCTTCTTACTCATTTTCTTCCTCTTCTTTTTCATCATCATCATTATCTTCTACTTTTTATGGTTCTTCGTCTTCCACTTCTAATTCTTTCTCTTATTATTCTTCATCTTCTTATTCTTCTTCCTCTTCTTCATCTTCCTTCTCTTCTTCTTCCACTTCCTTTAGCTCTTTTTCTTCTTCATTTTCTTTTTCTTCTTTCTCTTCTTCAACTTCCTCCTCTTCTTTTTCCACTACTATTTTTTTCCTTCATCTTCTAACTATTATTCTTCTTCCTCATCTTCTTCTTCCACTTCCTCTTCTTCTTCTTCCACTTCCTCTTCTTCTTCTTCCACTTCCTCTTCTTCTTCTTCCACTTCCTCTTCTTCTTCTTCCACTTTTTCTCCTTCCACTTCTTTTTTTTATTCTTCTACTTCCTCTTATTCTTCTTCCTTATCTTCTTCTTCCACTTCCTCTTCTTCTTCTTCTTTTTCCACTTTTTCTCCTTCCTCTTTACTTCTTCTGCTTCTTTTCTTCCTCTTCTTCTTCTTTACTAATTCTTCTTCCTCTATTTATTTTGCTTCCTCTTCTTCATTTTCTTCAAATTCTTTTTTTTACTCTTCTCCTTCTTCTTCTTCTTCTTCTTCCTGTTCTTATTTTTACTATTCTTCTACTTTCTATTTTCTTGTTTCTTTTTTTCTTCCACTTCTTCTTCTTCTTCCTCTTCTTCTTCAATCTTTTTTTCTACTTCTTTTTCTTCTTCTTCCTCTTCTTCTTCAATCTTTTTTTCTACTTCTTTTTCTTCTTCTTCCTCTTGTTTTTCTTTTTCTTATTTTCCTTAAACTTCTTCTTCTTCCTTTTTTTTCTTCTTCTTCTTCTTCTTCTTCCTATTCTTCTACTTCTGCTCATTCTTATTCCTCTACTTTTTCTTATTTATCTTCTTCTTCCTCCTCAACTTCTTCTTCCTCCTCTACTTTTTCTTCTTCTACTTCTTCTTCCACTTCTTCTTCTTCCTCTTTACCTTCTTCCCCTTTTTTTTTCTTCCTATTCTTTTTCTACCTCTTCTACTTCTTCTTACTTTTCTTCTCATTTTTCTTCTTTTTCTTCCTCTTCTTCCTCCTCTTTTTCATCTTCCTCTTCTCAATATTCTCATTCTTCATCTTCTTCCTCTTATTCTTCTTTCTCTACTTATTCTTCCTATTATTCTTTTTCTTCTACTTCTTCTTCCACTTCTTATTCTTCGTCTTCTTCTTCTTCTTCCAATTATTTTTCTGTCTCTTTTTCATCTTCCTCTTCTTTTTATGCACTTCTTATCTTCTTCCTCTTCTTTTTTTGTACTTCTTATCTTCTTCCTCTTCTTTTTTGTACTTCTTATTCTTCTTCCTCTTCTTCATTTTCCTCTTATCATTCTTCCCCTTTTTCTTCTTACTCTTCTTCTTCCACCTATTTTTGTTTTTCCTCTTCATTTTAGTCTTATTCTTCTTCTACCTATTCTTCTACTACTACTACTTCTTCTTCTTCTTCTTCTTCCTTTTTTTCTTATTATTTCTCATCTTCTTAATCCTTTTCTTCTTCTTCCCCTTCATTTTCTTTTTCTTATACTTCTTTCTCTTATTCCTCTTCCACTTCTCAATGTTCCATTTTTTCTTTTTCCTATTCTTCTTCTTACTCTTCTTGTTCTTCCTCTATTTCTTTTTCCTCTTCTTCTTCTTCCTCTTCTTCTTCCTCATCTTCTTCTTTTTCTTCTTCCTTTTCTTATTCTTCCTCTACCTATTATTACTATTCTTCTTCCTCTTCTCCTCCTTCTTCATTTTTTTTCATCTTCTACTTCTTCCTATTCTCCTTATTATTCTTTTTATTCTTCCTCTTCTTCTTTTTCCTCCACTTCTATGCTTACTATGCTTCTTCTTCTTCTTCTTCTTCTTCCTTTTCTTCTTATTTCTCTTTTTCTTCTTCAACTTCTCCTTCATTCTTATTTGTCTTTTTCCATTAATTTTTTTTCCACTTCTTCTTCCTCTTCTTGTTCTTCCACTTATTATTCTTCCTTTTCTTCTTCTTACTCTTCTTCTTCTTCAAATTCATCGACTTCTTCTTCTTAGTCTTCTTTTTTTTTTCTTTTTCTTCCACTTCTTCTTCTTCATCTTCTTCTTTTGCTTTTTCTTATTCTTACTCTTTTTATTTTTCCTCTTCTACATCTTCCATTTCTTCTTCCTCTTCTTCTTATTTCTATTTTAATTCTTCCTCTTCTTATTTAGCTCCTTCTTCTTCATTTTCTTCTTCTTCCTCTACTTTTTCTTTCTCTTCTTCTTATTTCCCTTCTAAATTCATTTTTTTCTTCTTCGTCCTCTTCTTCTTCATTTTCTTCTTATTTCTCTTCTTTTCTTTTGTTCTTATTCTT
>JAREIK010000506.1:89039-104039 GCA_029783825.1 Sapria himalayana
TTCTTCTTTCCTTTCTTCTTTCCTCTTCTTCTTAATCTCTTCTTCTTCTCTCTCTTTCTTCTTCTTCTTCTTCTTTCTTTTCTCTTTCTTCTTCTTCTTCTTTCTTTTCTTCTTCTTTCTCTTCTTCTTTCTCTTTTTATTTTTTTTCAAAGGTTTGTTTTATTAATATAACTCTCTCTTTTGTCAAAGGAATACCTTTGTCACAAGCTAAATCATTACTACCTTTTTCTCTTGTACAACCACATCTTTCCACTAGATTCAAAACACATTAAAACAATATTTAGAAAACTTAAGACTCGTGCCAAACATCCTTGTCTCTTTCCTACTTTTGGATCTATTCTTTGTTATTTTCATCTTATGTAAAATTTTTGGAGTTGTATCTGCTAATTTTAGTGGGGGAATTAGCACTCTTTTCAGCTCTTTTATCCTAAAACTTTATCTAATTTATATTAGCATTCCTCTTTCTCTATCCTGTTAGACAACCTCTTTTACTACTTTTCAAAACCTTCACAAACAACACATTCCATGCCACAAACAACAATCCACAAGTCACAGTCCTCTCTACCCATTTCACTTACTGTCCCATGCCCCAGTATCCTGTCTATTGAGCCTAATTACAACAGCCTTTTCTATATTACCTGATATTATTCTCCAGTCGCTTTATTCTTCCTCTTATTCCTATTTTTTTTCTTCCTCTTCTAATTCTTCCTCTATTTATTCTCTCTTCTTATTCTTCCTCTTCTTTTTCTTCAACTTCTTCTTCTTTCTAATCTTTTTCTTTCAGTTCTTCGTCTTCAACTTCTTTTTCTTCCTCTTCTATTTCTTCAAGTTCTTCGTCTTCCACTTCTTTTTCTTCTTTTTCTTTTTCTTCCACTTCTTTTACATACTCTTCTTCTTCTTCTTCCTTTTCTTCTTCCTCCTATTATTTTTCTTCTGCTTCTTTTTCTTACTCTTCTTCTTCTTATTATTCTTCCTTTTCTTCTTCCTCCTATTATTCTTCTTCCCCATCTTTTTCTTCTTCTTCTGCTTCATCCACTTTTTCTTCGAACTCTTTTTCTTCTTCCACTTCTTTGTCTTTTCCTTCTTCTTCTTATTCTTCTTCCTTTTCTTCTTATTCCTTTTATTCTACTTATTCTTATTCTTCTTCTTCTTCCTATTATTCAGCTTCCACTTCTTTTTTTCCTCTTCTTCTTATTCATCTTCTACTTATTCTATTTTTCATCTTCTTATTCTTCCACTTCTTCCTCTTCTTCATGTTCATCTACTTCCTCTTCATGTTTTTACTATTTTCTTTTTCCTATTCATCTTCATCATTTCTTTTTATTCCACTTTTTATTAATTCACTTCTTTTTATTCATCATCTTCCTCTTCCTTGTCTTCTTATTTCTCTTCTTATTCTTCCTCTTCTTCTTGTTTCTATTCTTCCTCTTCCTCTTATTCTTTTTCTTTGTATTCTTTGGCATCCTCTTCTTCTTCTTCCCCTTCTTCTAGTTCTTTTAATTTTTCTTCCTCTTCTTTTTCTTACTCTTCTTCTTCTTAATCTTTAACTTTTTTCCTCTTCTTCTTCTTCCTCTTGTTCTTCATCCTCTTCTTCATTCTCATTTTCTTCATCATCTTCTTGTTTTTAACTTTTTCTTCCTCTTCTACTTCTTCCTGTTCTTCATCCTTGTTTTCTTCTTACGTCTCTTCTTGTTCTTCTTCCTTTTCTTCTTCTTCCTCTTCTTATTTTTATTCTTCTTATTCTTCTTATTCTTCTTTTTCTTCATCTATATCTTTTTCTTCTTACACTACTTATTCCTCCTCTTCTTCTTCATCCTCTTCTTCTTCATCCTCTATTTCTTCTTTCTCTTCTTCTTCCTCTTCTTCGTCTTTTTCTTCTTCCTCTTCTTCTTATTATTCTTCTTCTCCTTACTCTTCTTCTTCTTTCACTTTTTCTTCTTCCTCTTCTTGTTCTTCCTATACTTCTTTTCCTCTTTTTCTTTTTATTCTTCTTTCTATTTTTCTTCTTCTTTTTCTTCTTCTTCTAATTACTCTACTTGATCTTATGCTTCTTATTTTTATTCTTTTTCTATCATTCCTTCTTTTTTTCCTCTTCTTCTTCTTTAACTATTTTTTATTCTCTCTTTTCTTCTTCTTCTTCCACTTCTTCATCTTCCTCTTTTTCTTCTTCTTTTTCCACTTATTCTTCTTTAACTTTTATTTCTTCAACTTATCTTTCTTCTTCTTCTTCTTCTTCTTATTCCTCTTCTTCTCCATCCTCTTCTTCTTCTTCCTAATCTTCTTCTTCTTCCACCTCCTATTCTTCTTCTTCCTCATCTTTTTATTCCTCTTCTTCTTCCTCTTTTTCTTCTTATTCCACTTCTTCTTCGTATTCCTCTTCTTTTTCTTATTCCTCTTCTTCTTCTTCCTCTTCTTCTTCTTCCTTTTCTTATTATTCCATTTTTCTTTTTTAACTTCTTTTTCTTCCTATTCTTCTTTTTCCTCTTCTTATTCTTCCACATCTTTTTCTTCCACTTCTTCTTCTTCCAATTCTTCTTCTTTCTTTTTTTCTTCTTCCTATTCATCTTCTTCGTCTTCTTCTTCTTCTTCTTCTTTCGTCTTCTTCTTCTTCTTCTTTTTCCTCTTCTTATTCTTCATATTCTTCTTCTTTCTTTTTTATCTTCCTCTTCTTGTACTTCATCTTTATCTTCTTCCACCTATTATTCTTCTTTTTTTTATTCCACTTCTTCTTAATCATCTTCTTCTTCCTCTTCTTATTCTTCCACAACTTCTTTTTTCCCTTCTTCTTCTTCCTCTTCTTCTTCTTCCTCTTCTTTTTCTTCCACTTCTTCTTATTTCTATTCTTTTTCCACTTATTCTTCTTCCTCTATAGCTTCTTCCATTTTCTTCTTCTATTTTTTCCTTCTTTTATTATTTTTCCTCAATTTCTTCTTCCTCTTCTTTTACTTCCTCTTATTATTCATCAACTTTTTCTTCGACCTCTTCTTATTATATCTCTTCTTTTTCTTCCTCTTCTTCTTCTTTCTTTTCTTTTTATTCCTCTTCTTCTAAATCTTATTATTCTTCCTCTTCTTCATCTTCCTCTTCTACATCTTACACTTCTTCTTCTTCCTCTTCTTCTTCTTCCTATTCTTTTTTTTTCCTATTCTTTTTTTCTTCCTATTCTTCTTCTTCTTATTCAACTTCTTCTACTTCTTCTACTTCTTCAACTTCTTCTTACTCTTATTATTTTTTTTCTACTTCTTCATCCACTTCTTCATCCACTTCTTCTTATTACACTTTTTAATCATCCACTTCTTTTTAATCATCATCTTCTTCTACCATTTCTTCTTCTTTCTCTTCTTCTTCTTTCTCTTATTCTTGTTTCATTTCTTCTTCTTCCTCTTCATCTTCTTTCTCTACTTCTTTACCTCTTCTACTTTTTCTTCCTCTTCTTCTTCTTCCACTTTTTATTCTTTCTTTTTTTTCTTCTTCTTCTTTTTATTCTACGTTTTATTCCTCTTCTTCTTAAACATCTATTTATTTTTATTTATTTTCATCCTCTTAGTCTTCTTCTTCTTCCTCATCTTAATTTTCATCTTTTTCTTATTCATCTTCTTCTTATTCTACTATTTCTCCCTCCTCTACTTTTTATTCATCTTCTTCTGATTCCTTTTCATCTTTGTTGTATATGTAATTTGTTTTTTGCTTAATAATCTGTTGTAATATTTTCATGTAAGTGCAAGAAAGGAAATATTAAAAGCCCGGGGATGCAGCAGTAGCACAATAACGGAGGTCCCGCTGACCGGTAAGCGGGCCGAAATTTTTGGAGCAGAGCCTGGCCCGTTCCATGATCTGACCCGCTTCGGTTAAATGAACCGGATGTTTATTTTTGTATAAAATGATTTGTATTTATTTTTTTGGGCGGCTGTTTTTGACCCGGTTGAACTGTTCATCATCCTCTCTTCTTCTCTCTGCACGATTTCGCGACCGCTCCGTGCTGCATACTGTAAGACGTTTTGTTCTTGGTTTTAATCTGTAATGCATAAGCTTTTTCTGGTGGAGGTAGCTAGTCGTACTGAGCGACTAGTGAACCACGTTATTTCCTGTGTTGATTTTTCTTGTTTTTTGATTCTGTCGTGGATGCTATTGGATTGAGATATATATATATTGCTTGTTTTTCTGTGTTTTTGGTTGTTTCTGTTCTTAATCTCACTACCCGTGGAAGCACGATTGCCCAACAATCTTCTTCTGATTCCTTTTCTTCTTCTTCCACTTCTTCTATTCAATGTCTCCTTCTTTCTCTTCTGTTTCTTCATCTTCTTCTTATTCTTTCTCTACGTGTTTTCCTCTACTACTTCTTCCTCTTCTGATTTTTCTTCCTCGTATTATCGTCTTCATCTTATTCTTATTCTTCTTCCTCTTCTTCTTCTTCTTCTTTTTCTTCTTCTTCCTTTTCTTCTTCTTCCTATTTTTCATCCTCTTCTTCAGCTTCCACTTCTTCTTCTTTATCTTGTTCTTCTTCCTCTTCGTCATCCTTATTTACTTTTTGTTTATATTTTTTTTCTTTCTCTTTTTTTTCTTATGCTTCTTCTTCTTCCTTTTATTCTTCTGCATCTTCTTCTTTTTACACTTATTCTTCTTTTGTTTCTTCTTTTTAATCTTGTTCTTATTCCTCTACTTCTTCTTCCCCTACTTCATTTTCCTCTTCTTCTTCTTCCTCTACTTCAACTTCATCATCTTCTTATTCCAAGTATTCTTCTTCCACTTCTTCTTCTTCTTCTTCTTCTCCCTCTTAGTCTTATTCCTCTATTTCTTATTACTCTTCTTGTTTTTCCTCGTATTCTTTTACCTCTTATTCTTATTCCTCTTTTATTCTTCATCTTCATTTTTATCTTCTACTTCTTCTTCCTTTTCCCCCTCATCATCTTCTTCTTCTAATTCCTATTCTTATTTCTCTTCTTTTTGTTCTTCTTATTCTTCCACTACTTCTTGTAACTCTTCTTCTTCCATCCTCTTCTTCTTCTTCCTCAATTTTCTTCTTTCTCTTCCTCTTCTTAATCATCTTTTTCTTCTTCTTCTTTTACTTCTTTCTCTTGTTCTTCTTTCTCTTCTTATCCTTCCTCTTCTTCTTCTTCCTCTTCTTCTTCCACTTCTTCTTGTTTCTCTTCTTCTTACTCATCTTCTTTTTCCTCTTATTCATCTGTCTTTTATTCTTTTTCCTTTTTTTCTTCTTCCACTTTTACTTCATCCTTATCTTCTTATTCCATTTTTTCTAATTACACTTCTTTTACTTCTTATTCAACTTCTTTTTATTCCACTTATTCTTCTTCCACTTATTCTTCTTTCTCTTCTTATTCTTCTTCCTCTTCTTCTTCTTCCTCATTTTTTTTCTACATCTTCTTCTTCCTCTTCTTGTTCTTGATCTTCTTCTTCTTCATATTCTGCTTCTTCCACTTCATCTTGGTCATTTTGTTCTTCTTCCTCTACTTCTTCTTCCTCTAATTCATTTTCCAATTTTTTTATTCCACTTCTTATTCTTCCTATTCCATTTCTAACACTATTTCTTATTCCTCTTCTTTTTCTTCCTCTTCTTCTTCTACCTCTTATTATTCTTTCTCTTATTATTTTTCCTCATATTCTTTTCCTCTTCTTCTTTATCCTCTTCTTCTTTGACTCTTCTTCATTTTCCTCTTATTCAACTTCATCTTCTTCTTTTGTTCTACTTCTTCTTATTCCTCTTCTTCTTCTTCCTCTTCTTCTACTTCCTCTTCCTCTTCTTCCTCTTATTCTTCTTTCACTTTTTATTCTTCATCTTCTTCTTCTTTCCATTCTTTTTCTTCTTCTTCCTTTTCTTCTACTTCCTCTATATCTTCTTATTATTCTTATTTTTCTTCTTCTTCTTCATCCACTTCCTTCTTTTTCCTCGTCTTCTTCTTCCTCTTCCTCTTCTTCTTCTTCCTCTTCATCTTTATCTTCTTCTTTTTTTACTTGTTCTTTTTCCTATTATTCTTCCTGCTATTCTTCTTCTTCCAATTTTCTTCTTCTTCTTCATTTTCCACTTCTTCTTCTTCCAATTATTCTTCTTCCACTTATTCTTCTTCCTCCTCTTATTCTTCCTCCATTTCTTCTTCCTCTTCTTTTTCTTTTTCTACTTCTTCATCTTCGTCTTCTTCTTCTTCCACTTATTCTTCCTTTTCTTCTTATTCCTCTTTTAATTCTTTCTCTTCTTTTTATTCCTCCTCTTCTTCTTCCTCATCTTATTCTTCCTTTTCTTCTACGTCCACTTCAACTTCTTCCTCTTCTTCTTTTTACTCTTCTTTTTTTTTCCAATTCTTATTCTTCCTCTTTTTATTCTTCATCTTTTTCTTTTTCATCATCTTCTTCTTTCTATTCTCTTCCTCCTCTTCTTATTCTTCCTCTTCTTCTTCTTCCTCTTCTTCTTCCTCATCTTCTTCATTCTGTACTTCTTCTTCCTCCTCGTCTTCTTCCACTTGTTCTTCTTCATCTTCTTCTTTTTTCTATTTTTATTCTTCTTCTTCTTTTTCCTCTTCTTCTTCTTCCTCTTCTTCTACT
Source organism: Sapria himalayana (assembly GCA_029783825.1). Taxonomy (NCBI): domain Eukaryota; kingdom Viridiplantae; phylum Streptophyta; class Magnoliopsida; order Malpighiales; family Rafflesiaceae; genus Sapria; species Sapria himalayana. The sequence goes on from JAREIK010000506.1 coordinate 95,595, forward strand.
TCCTCTTCTTCTACTTCCTCTTCTTCTTCCTCTTCTTCTTCTTCCTCTTCTTCTTCCTCTTCTTCTCCCTCTTCTTCTCCCTCTTCTTCTTCCTCTTCTTCTTCCTCTTCTTCTTCTTCTTCCTCTTCTTCTTCTTCTACTTCTTCTTCTTTCTCTTCTTCTTCTTCTTCTTCTTCTTCTTCCTCTTCTTCTTCTTCTACTTCTTTTTCTTTCTCTTCTTCTTCCTCTTCTTCTTCCTCTTCTTCTTCTTCCTCTTCTTTTTCTTTCTCTTCTTCTTCTTACCATTTTTTTTATTTCTCTTTTTCTTCTTCCTCTTCTTCTTCTTCCTCTTCTTCTTCTTCTTCCTCTTCTTCTTATTATTCTTCTTCTTCTTCTTCCTACTCTTCTACTTTTTCTTCTTCCTCTTCTTTTTCTTCTTCCTCTTCTTCTTTTTCTTCTTCCTCTTCTTCTTCTTCTTCTTCTTTCTCTACTTACTCTTCTTCTTTTTTCACTTATTCTTTTTCCACTTTTTTTATATATAATTACATGTAACTTAAACCTCTAATAACACAAGATTTAACCAGAAATATATATATAACACATGACTCAGTAAAGCTGATACAGATTCTGTAATCTTCAGGATATTTTGCTTCAGAAGGGCATGAAGTGATGGACCGGTTAGAGCTTTCCTGCAAGTAAAAGCAACAAACACAAACCACAAAATTACAGCACTTACCTTTTACCTTCTATTTATCTTTTAGACTAGCTTTGCAAGGACAGAAATTCCCCTGCAGAGTTAGTTGGTTTTAATTCTTTATCCTACCTTCCTAGGCTATTTTATTTGTTCTTATATAAGGAAATGTCATTTTGTCTAAGCATGATATTCCCTTTAATTTATGTGGCATGGACTCCTCGTCATATTCTCTCTCCTCTGGTTGAGCCTATTCTAGATAGACTATCCGCTAGATTATTAGCCTCCCTATATATATGTGTAATTGAAGACTTCAGCTCATCTAAGAGGCTGAAAATTACTTCTACATCCTCTTCATACCTCCTTAAAATTTTCTTTTTAATTACTATTTCAACTACCAATTTCGAGTCTACCTGAACTTGTATATTTTTAAAATTTAGCTTCTTACATATCTCTAATCTTGATTTCAAGGCTTTAATTTCTGATTCCATGGCCGAGGAGGCTCTACTGGCTCTGGTGAAAGCTTTCTTTACTATCCCTTTATGATCTCTTATTACCCCTCCTCCTCCTGCTATTCCAGTGTCCCTATTGAAGCTACCATCCGTATTAAGTGAAAATTTGCCAACTGGTGGACTATTCGAGTATATGCTTTTATCCAATTGTTGATTTATTACTTTAAAAGTGAGGTCCCATGTTTTCTCGAGCTTCTTATCTTTGTTCTTATTCTCTATTTTAATAGGTTTTATATTAGATATATTACTTATCTCCTTTCTAATATCTTTTATTATTTCTGTTAAATTCATCCTTATGTTTTCAAATTTACTTTTATTTCGAGATTTCCATATGCACCAGATAATTACGTGCGGTAATTTCTGATTAAGCCATTTTCTAGTGGGGCTTTTCGTAGTTTCACTTTCCCATTTTTTAACTTTATCTATTAACCCATTATCTTTATTACTTATTTGTTTTTCCCCCTCCATCTCTTTCTATATTTCCGCTGCAATTGTCCCATTGGAAAATAAATGATCAGTTGTTTCAACTGCTTGTGAATAGCATTCACATCTTGATGTCATTTTTATCCCTTTTTTTTGTACATTCGTATCTACCGGTATAGCATTCACTAGAACCTTCCATGTGAACGAGCATATTTTTTGCGGGACGTTTTCTTGCCATACCCTTTTGAATAAAGTTTGAGTAGGTTTTTTCTTTCTGACCAGATCTTTTGCTGACTTTAGAGAGAAATTTCCTTGTGGCGTTAAAGTCCATTTCCAGCCACTCTTCTTTAGCGTAGAGTGTGAGTCTACTATCTCCTTTTGTTTTTCCATTGCCTTCTAGCTGTTCGAGGCTTTCTTAGGTCTCCTGTTCTTATAATCTAAATATTTAGCCCGCATGTATTTTGCCCAAAGATTATCACTTTCTTTAAGTCTCCACCAGCCTTTGCAATCCTAGGCAGTGGCCGAGTCCTGTAGGGTCATTAAACCTAATCCTACTTCTTCTTTTGGGTAACAGATGGCTTCCCAGTCCTTCCAGTATAATTTATTTCTCCCTTCTTTTTTACCCCATAAGAAATTTTCCATTTCTGATTCAAGTTTTTTAATAAATTTTTTAGGGGGATGAATAACCAACAAAATGTGTATCAGTGTACTTTGTAAAACGTGTGAGATCAGCATTATCCTCCCCCCAAATCCCAGAAGCTCTTCTTTCCAACCTGTTATTTTCTTTCTTAGCTTATCTTGGAGAAAAATTAAATATTCTTTCTTCAACCTCCCCTCATATATCGGACATCCTAAATACATTAATGCCCCTTTAATTTCTGAAAAACTAGTGATGTTTTAAATTTTATTTACTACCTTTAATTTTGCATTTTTGGCGAGCATAAACTGACATTTGCTTTTATTTATGATTTGGCATGTTTCATTCTCAAATATTTGAAGAAGATCCATAAGATTTTTTAATGACTTTGTACTAGCATTTGTAAAAATTATAAGGTCATCTGCATAGGCTAAACAACCTATTCTGGGTGTATTCTTTGGTTGTCTGAATGATATTATTTTACCTTCTGTCATTCTTTTATTCAGGTTTCGAATTAATAATTCTAAATAAATATCAAAGAGAAGGGGAGATAACGGGTCCCCTTGCCTTATACTTCTATTTGGTTTAAATTCCTCGCTTATCTTTCCATTTACAATCATTCTTACCCAAGTACTTGAAATGCATCTGTATATTAGATCTAGGGTAAGCTGAGAGAATCTGAACCTTCTCAACGCAAAACAAAGGGTATACCATTCTACCCTATCGAAGGCTTTCGATAGATCAAGCTTAACCACTAAATTGTTTCCTCTTGTTTTACCTCCTATCTCTTTCATCATCTCGGATGCAAGTTTTATATTTTCAATCATTAATCTGTTTTTAACGAACCCCGTTTGTTCCTGAGATATTATAGATGGTAAAATTAAGCTTAGTCTATTTTGTAAAATTTTAGCTAATATTTTATAAATAGCATTACATAAACTTATAGGTCTAAAATTCTCACATTTCTGTGGCGAATCTTTTTTTGGAATTAATACTATATAAGACTTTGCCCATGATTTTGGGATTTCCGCCCCTACAAAAAAACTAGCAATTGCTGGGACTAGATCAGTTTTAACAATGTGCCAGTTTGACTGGAAAAAATAGTTGTTCCAACCATCCAGTCCTGCAGCACTCTCTTTATCCATGTTGAATACTGCCACTTTTACTTCTGGTTCTTCCGGGATTAATTCCATTATTTGGTTTTGAGCTTCCGTGATGGTTGCCCTAATCTCATGCATTAGAGATTTTAAAAAAAAATTTCCATTATCTGCCCTATGTGACTAACTGCATAATTGGTTTTCAAAAAAATTTTTAAAGAGAGTTCTTATTTCCTTTTCTTCTTCTACCCATATTCCTTCTTCATTTTTTATTCCTTTAATTTTATTCTTTTGAGATTTTATTTTTGTCATATTATAAAAGAATTTGGTATTTCAGTCGCCATCTTTTAACCATTTTATTTTTGCACGCTGTTTCCAGTAAATTTCTTTCATGTGTAGTTTCAATCTTAGTTCTCCTTTAGCCTTACTTAAATCTAACTGAGTTTCATTATTATTAGTAGTGTCAAACTCTTGTTCCAACTTAGCTACTACTTCTTCCGCTTTTTTTAACTCCTGGTTTAAATTTCTGAAAACCTCTTTGTTCCATGTTTTTAAGCAAGATTTTAATCTTAGTAGCTTTGTTGTTAAAGCTTGCATCAGCTTACCCGCCGCTGGCTCTTTCCAAGACTCTTTGACGAGACTATCAAAGCCTACATGCTTAACCCACATATTTTGAAATTTAAAATTAGGTGTGCTTCCCTGATTCCTTTGTATTGTGATAAGCAATGGGCTATGATCAGAACAAGTTCTATTTAAGTATCTTAGCCACGTAGTCCCTTGTGAGGTGGCCCACTTTGTATTACACATAACCCTATCTAGGTGAGCCCAGATAACTCTCATTTTTTCACCAATTATTACACCAGGTGTATCTTGAGCTAGTGAAATCTATTTCTATTAGATTGGTAATGGCTATTGTATCATTAAATTGATTCATGGCTACCTTATCTGGTGGTTTACCACCTTTCTTCTCTAGAGGACTTGTAATTATATTAAAATCTCCTCCTATTATCCAAGCAGAGTTTCTACTTGCTATATCTTTCATCTCCTCTCATAAAGCTAACCTAGATTGTTTATCATTTTTAGCATACACTGCTTAAATTATTCGATCTGTGTTCTTATCTAATTTTAAGTGTACTATCTATTCAGTATCTTTTAAAACCTAATTAAAAGTCTTAATCTATTTATCATGGGGCTATTAGCTACTCCCCTAACATTCCAATATAGGCATCTATCCATTAAAACCTAATTTAGCTTGAGCTCTAGTTGTGCACTTAGATTCATAAGTCATATTGGCATATTTCTTCATGTTTCTTACAGTTTTAGGGGTGTGAGTAATTTCATGCATAATCTCATTATATTTTATCTGTTTCCCAAGTACTATAGCCATTTGCTTCAAGGCCTCCATAGATTGAGTTCTTGAGAGATTACCTCAATCTTCTTTATAGAATGATAGGTCATCCATGACTTTCTCCTCGAGCTCCTCTTGAGATACATCGCCCTTGTTAATTGAAGGGCAACTAAATATTACCGATTCATCTTCAGGAAAGTCCAGAAGATCCTCGTTTATCCAAGCATAATCCTCGAGTTTTTCTTTCAAAACTATTCTAGTTCTAGATTTTTTTGCATGCTTTCTCCTATATTTTACCTCCTCCCAACCTTCATTCAAGCTTGCCTCTTTCTCTACCTCCGAGTTTATCTCTACAGCAAGATCCTCCACGTGATTATTCTTTGTGTATTCTGCTGAAAAACATGGTTCTTCTCCACTGTCCAGGCCTTCGATTTCTGCATTAACAATCGGCTGGATGTTGTGTGCTTCCCGCAAGTTGTGAAGAGAAGCTTCCTCCTTCCTTAACCATTTCATTACCTTCTTACCTCCTCCATCCTGACATTGCCCATTACCCTTCTCCTCTTCTCTCACCTTGCACAAAATAGTTTCATGCCCGAGCCTTTTGCAACTTAGGCAGTAAGAAGGAAGGCTTACGGGGATGACTATTTGCCAAAACTTCTCGGCCTGGTCACCTTCCCCACTGCCTATCCATAACTTAGTAGGAGGCTTAGCCAAGAGATTAAGCTCGACACATACACGAGCTTTGTTCGGCCTTGACATGGCTACTGTGGCTTCGTCCCGTAACATAGGTTTACCCAAGCACAACGATATAGCATAGAGAGAATGTTCAGAGAATAAATGTAATGGCAGAAACGGCAATGTAAACCATATCGGGGCTAAAGGTGCCTCTTCCAGGGGAGTGAAATCCTTTGTCCACTTCAATATACGCATGGGAAAGCCGTCGACCTGCCATATGCCTCGCTACCATAGGCGATATTGGTCCCCCAATAGAGAACATTGCAGCACGACGTGTTTAGCATCGAAGTCTGCAAACTTCACCTTCCCCTTAAGCTTTAGAGTTGCGATAAATTTTTGAACTTCTATCGCTCGAGGTTTGCCGTGAGAGACCTTACCGATGAGCGTGTATTCAAATGGTTCTAGAAGCCTTTGAGTTTCTTCGGCAGAGAAGATGATAACCGGATGCCCGTTTTTGTTCTCGTGAGTGCGTGAAATCGGCACGGTCCCTTTCAAAATCAAGGCAAATGACTTATTATTTAATAATAAGTCGGTTTGCTCCATTTTCACCTTGAATAGAGCTTATTTTGAGCAAAAATGGAGATTTTCTCTCTCTATAAAGTGGGATTTTCTCTCTCTAGAATTGAGAGCGTTTTTTGAAAAAAAAATTATTCTTTTTCCACTTCTTCTTCATTCATTTCTTCTTCTTCTTCTTTTTCTTCTTCTTCTTTTACTTATTCTTCCCCTTCTTCTTGTCCCTCTTCTTCTTCTTCCTTTAGTTCTTCCTCTTCATCTACCATGTCTATTTCCACTTCTTTTTTTTCCACTTTTTTTTCTTCCTCTTCTTCTTCTTAATTACTCTTCTTCTTACTCTTCAACTTCTTCCTCTTCTTCTACTTTCAATTTTTATTCTTTAACATCTCTTTCTTCCCCTTCTTCATTTTTTTTCCTCCACTTCTTCTTCTTCCTCTTTTTCTTCTTCATCGTCTTCATCTTTTTATTTTTCTTCTTTTCTTCTTTTTCTTCTTCTTCTTCTTTTACTTCTTCATCCACTTCTTCTTCTTCCACTTCATTTTCATCATTTTCTTATTCTTCCTTTTCTTCTTTGTAATCTTCTTATTATTTCTTTTCTTCATTTTCCTATTCTTATTCTTGTTATATCTCTTCTTTTTCTTCTTCATCCACTACTTCTCATCCCTCTTCTACTTCTTCCTTTTTATCTTCTTTCTCTTCTTCTTATTTCTCTTCTTCCCCAACTTTTTCTTCTTCTTCTTCTTCCTCAACATCTTCTAACTCTTTTTATTTTTCATCTTGTTCATCTTCCTCTTCTTCAAAATCCTCCTTTTCTTCTTCCTTTTCTTCTTCTTCCTTTTCTTCTTCTTCCACTTCTTCTTCTACTTCTTCTTTCTATTCTTCTTCATCTTCCTCTTCTTCCTCTACTACTTTTTCCTCTTCTTCTTCTTCTTTCTTTCTTTTGTTCTTTTTCCCCTTGTTTTTTTTTCTTCTTTATCTTCTTATTTATCTTCTTCTTTTTCCTCTTCTTCTTCTTTTTTTTCATCTTCTTCAACTTCTTCTTATTGCTCTACTTCTTCGTCCTCTACTTTTTCTTCCACTTCTTCTTCTTTCTCTTCTTCTCTTCCTCTTCTTCTCTTCCTCTTCTTCTTATTCCTCTACTTCATCTTCCAATCTTCTTCTTCATCTTTTCCATCTTTTTCTTCTTCCTCTTCTCCTTCTTCCTCATCTTCTTCTTACCCTTCTTCTTCTTCTTTTACTTCTTTTTCTTCATCTTCTTCCTCTCCTTCTTTTCGTCGACTTCCTCTTACTCATGTTATTTGTCATTTCCTTCTTTTTTCTCTTCTTTTTATTCCTCGTCTTCTTCTTCCTCTTCTTTTTCATTCTCTTCGCATTCTTCCTTTTTTTCTTCTTCCTCTTCATCTTAATCTTATTTTTCTTCATATTATTCTTCGTCTCCCTCTACTTCTTCCTCTTTTATTCTTTATTTTCTTGATCTTTCTCTTCGTCCTCTTCCTCTATTTCTTCTTCCTATTCTTCATCTTCCACTTCTTTTTTGTACTCTTCTTCTTCTTCGACATCTTTTTTTCATATTCTTCTTCTTCGACATCTTTTCTTCCTCTTCTTATTTTTTTTCTTCTTCATGTTCTTCTTCTTTCTCTTCTTCTTCTACTTCTTGTACTTCATGCTATTCTTCTTTTTCCTCTACTTTTTTTCTCTTCTTATTATTTCTCTTCTTCTTCTACTTCTTCTACTTCATGCTATTCTTCTTTTTCCTCTACTTTTTTTTTCTTATTCTTATTTCTCTTCTTCTTCCTCTACTTTTTTTCTCTTCTTCTTATTTCTCTTCTTCTTCCTCCTCTTCTTATTCATCCTCTTCTTCTTTTTCTTCTTCCTCTTTTTCTTCCTCCTCTTATACTTCTTCATATTCTTCTTTTTCATTTTCATCTTTTTATCTTCTTATTCTTCCTCTTCTTAATCTTTCACTTCTTCTTCTTCCTCTTCTTCTCATTCCACTTCTTTATATTCTTCTTCTTCTTCTTCCTCTTCTTAATCTTTCGCTTATTCTTCTTCCTCTTCTTCTCATTCACCTTCTTTATATTTTTCTTCTTCTTTTTCTTCATCTTCTGCTTCCTCTTCTTCTTCTGCTTCTTCTTCTTCTTCTTCCCCTTCTTCAGCTTTATCATTTTCTTTTTCCTCTTCTTCTTCTTCTTCTTCTTTTACTACATCTTCTTCTTCCTCTTCTTCTTTTACCTCATCGAATTATTTTTTATATACTTCTTCCTCTAGTTCTTCTTTCTCTTTTTATTCTTCCTCTTCTTCCTCTTCTTCTTCTTCCTCTTATTCTTATTCCACTTCCTCTTATTCTTCATCCTTTTCTTCATCATCATCATCTTCTTCTTCTTATTCTTCTTTCTCTTGAGTTTTTTTTCACTTCTTCTTCCCCCTATTTTTCTATTTTCTCTTTTTCATCTTCCTTTTCAGCTTCTTCCACTTTTTATTCTACATCCACTTATTCTTCTTCCACATCT
>JAREIK010000506.1:109039-130001 GCA_029783825.1 Sapria himalayana
AAAGGCTACCATTCTCGATCAGCCTCCACCATCCTTTGCAATCCCAGGTGGTGGCCATATCCTGTAAAGTAATTATTCCTAAGCCTTCTTCTGCTTTTGGGTAGCATATATCCCTCCAGTTTTTCCAGTGAATTTTTTGCTTCCCATCTTTTTTACCCCATAAAAAATTTGACATTTCTGATTCTAATTTGTTCAAAATTTTCTTCGAGGGATGTATTACAGATAAGATATGCACTAACGTGCTTTGTAACACATGAGAGATCAATGTAATCCATCCTCCGAATCCTAAAAGATTTTCTTTCCATCCTGCTATTTTCCTCCTGCTTTTATCTTGTAATGGTATTAAATATTTCTCTCTCAGTCTACCTTTATATATTGGACAGCCTAAATATGTTAAAGCTCCCTTATTATGTGTAAATCCGGTTATATTTTTAATCTTATTTATCACTTTCTCTGAAGTCTTTTTAGCTAGCATGAACTGGCACTTCTTTTTATTTACAACCTGGCATGTTTCTAATTCAAATAATTGTAATAATTCTATCAGATTTATTACAGATCTTTTATGTGCATTTGTAAAAATTATTAGATCATCAGCATAAGCCAAACAACCTATTCTTGGGGTATTATTTGGTTTTGTAAAAGGTAATATATTATCTTCCGACATTCTTTTGTTTAGATTAAGTATAAGCAGATCTAGGTATATATCAAATAATAAGGGGGATAATGGATCCCCCTGTCTTAGGCTTCTTATAGGTTTGAATTCTTCACCTATATTGCCATTTATAATAATTCTAACCCATGGACTTGAAATGCATCTGTATATTATGTCAATGCTTAATTCAGAAAAACCATATTTTCTTAAAATGTAACAGAGTGTATCCCATTCAACTATATCAAATGCTTTAGACAAATCCAACTTGATAACTAGATTATTACCTCTAGTTTTAATTGCAATTTCTTTCATCATTTCTGAGGCTAATCTAATATTTTCTATCATTAGTCTGTTTTTAACTAATCATGTTTGCTCCGGTGATATTATTAATGGCAAGATATTACTTAATCTGTTTTGAATTATTTTAGCTAAAATCTTATAAATCGCATTACATAAGCTTATTGGTCTAAAATCCTCGCATAGCTGAGGAGCTTCTTTTTTAGGGATTAAAACTATAAATGAGTTTGCCCAAGCTTTAGGAATATCTGCCCCAGCAAAGAAACTAGCAATCACTGAAAGTAGATCATTTTTAATAATGGGCCAGTTTAGCTGAAAAAAATAATTATTCCAGCCATCTGGTCCCGCTGCACTGTCTTTGTCAAGATTAAAGACTGCAATTTTTACCTCCTCTTTTTCTGGAATCCTTTCCATCATTTGATTTTGATCTTTCGTAATGGAGGCCCCGATCTCTTGTAATAAGGAGTTCCCTTCATGAGGCATGTGTCTACACAGGTGAGATTTAAAGAAGTCCTCAAAGAGGACACATAATTGTTTGTCTTCTTCTATCCATTTTCCTTCTATATCTTTTAATTCTTTAATTTTATTTTTTTGTGTTTTTATTTTGCTCATGTTATGGAAAAATTTTGTATTTTTATCCCCATCCTTTAACCATTTAATTTTTGCTCGTTGTTTCCAATATATCTCCTCCATGTGTAATTTTAAACTCAATTCAGCTTTAGCCTTGCTTAAATCCTTCCTAATTTCTTTATCATTTTTATTATCATATTCTTTTTCTAGTTTTTCCACTTGTTCCTCTGCTTGCTTTATTTGCAGGTTTATATTTCCAAAAATTTCTTTATTCCATGATTTTAGCTGTTTTTTTAATCTATATAGCTTTATCATTAGAACTTGCATAGGTTTCCCTGATGCAGGATCCGACCAAGAGTCTCTTACCAGTTTTTCAAACTCTACGTGTTTTCCCCACATGTTTTGAAATTTAAAGCTTCATGTACCTCGTTTATTGTTATAAAGTGATATGAGGAGTGGAGAGTGGTCTGAACAGGTTCTGCTTAAATGTCTAAACCCTGTAGTGCCATGTGAGGCTACCCACTTCGCATTGCACATTACCCTGTCCAGCCTTGCCCAAATTGCTCCTCTTTTTTGCCAGTTATTACACCATGTGTAATTTGAGCCTGTGAAGTGTATTTCTAACAAGTTAGAATTAGAAATCGCCTCATTAAATTGAGACATCACTGTTGTGTTAGGAGTTTTTCCCCCCTTCTTTTCCGAGGCACTTCTTATAAGATTAAAGTCTCCTCCTATCAGCCATGGAACATTATTTGCTGCAATTTTTTCCATTTCTTCCCATAAGATTAATCTAGAGTTTTTATCATTTTTAGCATATACTACAGATACTATGTCTTCGGATATTTTAAAGTGCACTATTTGTTCTGTACTTTTAATATTTCTATGTCTAAATAATTATGCCACATAATCTAGAGTTTACTATTTAGGTTAGAGAATGAGTTATTAAACCCTAAAATTCGACTATATTTAGATAGTTGTTCCTGTTGAATCAGAGGTTCTGCAATTACAACCAATGAAATTTTATGTATTTTAATCAATTGTTTTAATCTATTTATCGAGGGGTTGTTTGCCACCCCTCTAATATTCCAATATAGGTAACTATCCATTAAAACCTAATTTAGTTTGTGATCTAGTTGTGCATTTAGTTTCATATGTTTTATCTTGATACTTCCTCATATTCCTTGCACTCTTGGGTGCAATTGATTGAGCTATTTCCTTATATTTCCCTTGTATGCCAATTTGCATGGCCATTGTTTTTATAGCTTCCATAGATTGATCCTTTGTTAGTTTTCCCCGTCCATCCTCATACATTTCTAGGTCATCCTTTGCTACTACTATATAACTTTCTTCAATTGCTTCTACCTTACCAAATGGAGGACAACTTACTACTTCTGAATCTTCTTCTGGAAAATCCAGGAGATCCTCATCTATCCAACTATAATCCTCTATTTTTTCTTTTAGAACTCTTCTAAGTTTATTTTTTCTAATTTTCTTCTTTCTAACTTTAACTTCCTCTCATCCCTCTTCCTTATTTTCTATGCTTTTGCCCTCTATGCCTGTTTCTAAGTTGTTTCTGCCTTCCTCTATATCTGATAAATAATTATCTTTTTCTCTCACACTCACCTCTTTTTCCTCCACTAAATCTTCTATCTCTCCATATTTCAGATTCTCCTCCTCCCTCCTTATCCATTTATCTACCCTTTTACTTCTAAAATCCTGCCATTTCTCTTTGTTTACTTGTTCAGAACTCTTCCTACATTCAGAGATATCATGCCCAATTCTTCTGCAAATTAAACAAAAGGAGGGCATATTTTCGGGAATAATAGTTTGCCAAAACCCCTCGTTTTGTTCATCTTCCCATGTACCTATCCAGATTTTGTTAGGAAGTGGAGAAGATATGTTGCATTCGACACAAACACTGGCCTGGATTGGTCTTGTCATGTTTACAGTCGCCTCATCCCTTATCAATGGCTTACCCAAGCAAGAGGATAATACAAAGAGAGAATGAGCATTAAACAAGTGTAATGGGAGTTTCGGAAGAGAGAACCAAACCGGGGCAAGAGGCGCCTCCTCCATAGGACTGAAATTCTTCGTCCATTTCAACACGCGCATAGGATAGCCATTAACTTGCCACAAACCTCTATGCCACAAATGATAATAATCTTCAACATAAAAGCACTGCAGAAATATATGTTTTGCATCATAATAGGCTAGTTTAACTCTTCCCGTGAGCTTGAGAGAGGAGACAAAATGTTGCATCTCATTCGGGCGAGGCCTGCCATGAGAAAACTTCCCGATGAGCATGTATTCGTAAGGCACCATGAAGTTCCTCATCTCCTCGGCTGAAAATAAAACCACGGGACTCCCGTTTTTTTTTCAAAAATGCATGAGGGAGGCACGGGCATTCTTGTAATCGAGGCAAAAGACTTATTTTGTAATGATAAGTCATTTTGCTCCATTTTTGAGCTTGAGAGAGCTAGATTTGAGCAACAATGGTGATTTTCTCTCTCTAGAAACTGGGAATTTATCTCTCTAGAAGTTGAGAGCGTTTTTTTTGGATAGATAGAGGCTCTTTTTTTCTCTCTTCTTCTTATTCATCTTCTTTTTTTTCTTCTACTTCTTATTCCTAGTCTTTTCCTTCCTCTTCAACTCCTTCCTCTTCTTCTTCTTCCACTTCATCTTCTTCCTCTTCATTTTCTTCCTCTTCTTCTTCATTTTCTTCTCCTTCCTCTCTTTTTCATCATATTCTTCTTCCTATTCTTCTTCTTCCTCTTTTAGTATTCCACTTCTTCTTCGTTCTTTTTTTTTTCTTCTTTTTCATCTACTTACTCTTATTCTTCTTCCTCTTCTTCTTTTATCTCTTATTCTTATTCCTCTTATTCTTATTCTTCTTATTCTTATTCCTCTTATTCTTCTTCATCTTTGTCTTCTTCCTCTTCCTCTTCTTCTTCTTCATTTTCCACCTCATATTCTTCTTTTTTTATTATTCCTTTTCTTCTTCTCAATCTTCTTCTTCTGCTTCCTCTTCTTATTCTTCCTCTACTTATTTTTTCATTTCTTCTTCTCCCACTTCTTATTCTTCCGCTTCTATTTATTCTTCTGCTTCTTCTTCTTTTTCTATTTCATATTCTTATTCTTCCTCTTCAGCTAATTCCTATTCTTTTCTACCATTTCTTCTTCTTCCTCTTATTCTTCTTCCTCTTCTTTTTCTTCCTCTTCTACTTCATCCACTTTTTCTTTGAACTCTTATTCTTCTTACAATTCTTTTTCTTTTCTTTCTTCTCCTCTTCTTCTTATTTCTCTTATTCTACCTATTCTTATTATTATTATTCTTCTTCTCCCTCTTATTCATCTTCTACTTCTTCTTTTTCCTCTTATTCTTCTTCAACTTCTTTTTCTTCCTTTTATTCTTTTTCCTCTTCTACTTCAATTGCTTCTTTTTCTTCCTCTTATTCTTCCTCTTATTATTCTTCCTCTTATTATTCTTCCTCTTATTATTCTTCCTCTTATTCTTCTTCCTCTTCTTATCCCTCATCTTTTTGTTTCCTCTACTCTTCTTTTTCTTCCTCTTCTTCATCTACTTCTTCTATCTCTTCTTCTTCTTCCTCTTCTTCTTCTTAATTTACTTTTTCTTCCTCTTCTTATTCTTCCTCTTCTTATTCTTTCTCTTCTTTTTCTTCCTCTTCTTTGTCCTCTTCTTATTCTTACTCTTCTTCTTCTTTCTCTTATTATTCTTTCTTTTCTTCTTCTTCCTCATCATCATCATCATCTTCTTCTTCTTCTTCTTTTCTTTTTCTACCTTCTTCTTCTTTTTCATCTTCTTATTTTTCTTCTTCTTCTTTCTATTCATCATCTTCTTCTTCCACTTCTTCTACTTCCTCAACTTCATCATACTCTTCTTATTTTTCTATTTCTTCTTCTTCCAATTCTTCTTTTTCATCTTTTTCTTCATCCTTTTTGTATTATTTAACTTCTTTTTGCTATTTTTTCTATCACTTTTCATCTTCATCATCTTTTTCTTCTACCTTTTTTTCCTCTTTTTCTTCCTCTTCTTATACTATATATTTTTCAACTTATTCTTTTTCAACTTATTCTTCTTTAACTTATTCTTCTTTAACTTATTCTTCCTCTTCTTCTTCTTTCACTTATTGTTCTTGCTCTTCTTCTTCTTTTTCCTCTTCTTCTTCTTCATCATCTTCTTCTTACTCTTCTACTTCTTCCACTTCTAATTCTTTCTCTTTTTCTTATTCTTCTTATTCTTCCTCTTCTTCTTCCTCCTCTTCATCTTATTCCTCATCTTTTTATTCCTCTTATTCTTCCTCTTCTTCTTCTTCCACATCTTTTTATTCCTCTTCTTTTTCTTCTTCCTCTTTTTCTTTTTCTTTGATTCTTCTTCCTCTTCTTTTCCTTCCTCTTCTACTCCTTCCTCTTCTTCTTCTTCCTCTTAATCTTCTTCCTCTTCTTCTTCTTCTTCTACTTCTTCTTCTTCTTATACTACTTCTTCTTCTTCATTTTCTTCTCCTTCCTCTTTTTCTTTTTCATCATCTTCTTCTTCCTATTCTTCTTCTTCTTCCTCTTCTTAGTATTTCACTTCTTTTTCTTCCACTTCTTCATTGTTCTTTTTTTTTCTTCTTTTTTATCTTCTTCATTTTCTTCTTCTTCCTCTTATTCTTTTACCTCTTATTCTAATTCCTCTTATTCTTCTTCATCTTTGTCTTCTTCCTCTTCATCTTCTTCTTCTTCATTTTCCACCTCATATTCTTCTTTTTTTTATTCTTTCTTTTCTTCTTCTCAATCTTCTTTTTATGCTTCCTCTTCTTATTATTCCTCTACTTATTTTTTCAATACTTTTTCTCCCACTTCTTGTTCATCCTTTTCTATTTATTATTCTGTTTCTTCTTCCTTTTCTATTTCATATTAATCTTCTTCCTCTTCAGCTACTTCCTCTTCTTTTCTACAGTTTTTTCTTCCTCCTCTTATTCTTCTTCCTCTTCTACTTCGTCAACTTTTTCTTCGAACTCTTCTTCTTTCACTTCTTTTTCTTCTCTTTCTTCTTCCGCTTCTTCTTATTCCACTTATTATACCTATTCTTATTATTATTATTCTTCTTCTTCTCCCTCTTATTCATCTTCCAATTCTTCTTTTTCCTCTTCTTTTTCTTCTTCTTCTTCCTCTTCCTCTTATTCTTATTCTATTATTATTCTTCTTCTTCCTCTTCTTTCTCTTCTTCTTCTTCATCTACTTCTTTTTACTCTTCTTATTTTTCATCTTAATCTTCATTCTCTTCTTCTTATTTCACTTTTTATAAATCGACCTCTTTTTATTCATCATCTTCATCTTCTTTTTATTCTTCTTCCTCTTCTTCTTCTTCCTCTTTTTTCTCTTCTTCTTGTTTAACTTCTTCCTCTTCCTCATATTCTTTATCTTCGTCTTCTTCATAATGCTCTTCTTCTTCTTATTCATCATCTTCTTCTTCTTCTTTTTCTTCCCCTTTTTTCTACTTCTTCCTATTCCTCTTCCTCTTCTTCTTCTTACTCTTCTTATTCTTCTTAATATTTTACTTCTTCATCTTCTTCTTCTTTCTCTTGTTATTCTTCCTCTTTTTCATTCTCCTCTTTTTCTTCCACTTTTTTTTTTTCACTTCTTCTTTTTTACTCTTTTACTTCTTCCTCTTCTTCTTCATTCTTTTCATCGTGTTCTTCTTCCTTTTATTCTTCTTCCTCTACTTCTTCTTCCTGTTCTTATTTTTCTTGCTCTTCTACTCTTCTTCTTATTCCTATTCTTCTTCTTCCTCTTTTTCTTACTCATCTTTTTATTCTTACTATTCTTCTTGTTCCTCTTCTTCTTCATCCTCATATTCTTCGTCCTCTACTTCTTATTTTTATTTTTCTTCTTACTCTTCTTCTTTTTTTAATTCTACTTCTTCTTCTTCTTCTCTTTCTTCTTCTTCTTCTTTCACTACTTCTTATTCATCTTCTTTTTCTTCCTCTACTTCTTTTACTCTTCTTCTTTTTCTTCTTCTTTCTATTTTTCTTTTTCTTCTTCAACTTTCTCTACTTCATGTTACTCTTCTTATTTTTCTTCTTCTTCTTTTAATATTTCTTTTTCCTCTTCTTCTTCTTCTTCTTTTTCTTCTTTATCTTCTTCTTTTTTCTCTTTTTCATCTCTCTTTTATTCTTTATCCTTTTCTTCTTCTTACTCTTCTTCTTCTTCTTCTTTTATCATTATTCTTTTTCCACTTATTCTTCTTCAACTTATTTTTCTTCCTCTTCATCTTTTTCTGCTTCTTCTTCATCCTCTTCTTCTGCTTCCTCTACTTCTTCATCCTCTTCTTCTTCCTCATCTTATTCTTCTTTTTATTTTTCTTCCTCTTCTTCTTCTTCCTCATCTTCTTATTCCTCTTCTTCTTCCTCTTCTTCTTTTTCCTCTTCTTCTTCCTCTTCTTCTTTTTCCTTTTCTTCTTCTTCCTCTTTTCTTTTTCATCTTATTAATGATTCTTTCCTCTTCTTATTCTTTCACATATTCCTCTTCCACTTCTTCTTCTTCTTATTCTCCTTCTTTCTTTTTTATTCTTCCTATTCATCTTCTTTGTCTTCTTCTTCTTCCTCTTCTTCTTCTTCCTCTTCATATCTTCCTTTACTTCTTTTTTCTCTTATTCTTCTTCCTCTTCTTCTTCTTCCTCTTCTATTTCTTCCACTTCTTCTTATTCATATTCTTTTTCCTCTTCTTCTTTTTCCCTTCGGATTCTTCCTTTTCTACTTCTATTTTTTATTCTTCCTCATTTTATTATTCTTCCTCATCTACTTCTTCCTCTATTTTTTCTTCATCTTCTTATTCATCAACTTTTTCTTTGACCTCTTTTCTTCCTCCTCTTCTTTTTCTTCCTCTTCTTTTTCTTCCTCTTCTTTTTCTTCTTCCTCTTCTTCTTATTCCTCTTCTTCTACATCTTATAATTCTTCCTCTTCTTTTTCTTCCTTTCTTACATCTTTCCACTTCTTCTTGTTCTTATTCTTCTTCTTCTTCTTGTTCTTTCTTTTCTTCTTCTTTTTCCTATTCTTCTTCATCTTCTTCCTTTTCTACTTCCTCAACTTCTTCTTACTCTTCTTATTTTTCCTATTTTTCTTCATTCCTTTTTTCTTATTCCACTTTTTATTCGTCCACTTCTTTTTATTTATCTTCTTCTTCTACCTTTTCTTCTTCTTTCTCTTCTTCTTCCTCCTCATCTTCTTATTTATTTTCTTTTTCTTCCTCTTCTTCTTCTTTCTCTACTTCTTCTACACCTTCTTCTTCTTTTTCTTCCTCTTCTTCTTAATTCCTCTTCTTATTCGATCTATTTTTATTCTTCTTCTTCTTATTCTTCTTCTACTTATTCTTCCTCATCTTCTTCTAAAACATCTTATTATTTTTCTTCATCTTCAACTTCAACCTCTTCCTCTTCTTTAATTCATCATCTTCTTCTTTTTGTTCCTATTCTTCTAATTCTACTTTTTCTTCCTCCCCTTTTTTTATTCATCATCTTCTTCTTCCTTTTCTTTTTCTTCCTCTTCTTCTTCTTCCTTACCTTCTTCTTTCTCTTCTGCATCTTCATTTTCTTTTTATTCTTTCTCTACTTCTTCTTCCTCTATTTCTTCTTCATCTTTATATTTTTGTTCCTCTTATTCTACTCTTCATCTTATTCCTATTCTTCTTCCTCTTATTTTTCTTACACTTCTTCTTCTTCCTTTTTTTCTTCATCCTTTTCTTTAGCTTCCACTGAATCATCTTTATCTTTTTCTTCTTCCTCTTCTTCATATTTATCTACTTTTTGTTTATCTTCTTTTTCTACCTTTTATTATTCTTCATCTTATTCTTCTTCCTCTTATTCTTCTGCCTCTTCTTATTTTTACTCTTCTTATTTCGCTTCTTCTTCTTCTTCTTCTTTCTCTTCTTCTTGTTTTTTTACTTCTTTTTCTTCTTCTTCTTCTTCTTCTTCTTCTCCCTCTTAGTCTTTTTCCTCTACTTCTTATTACTCTTCTTTTTTTTCTCATTTTTTACCTCTTATTCTTATTCCTCTTCTAATTCTTTCGCTTCATTTTGTTTTTCTACTTCTTCTTCATTTTCTTCTTCTTCTTCTACTTCTTCTTATAATTCCTATTCTTCTTTTTTGCTCTTCCTTTTCTTCTTCCTCTTCTTCTTCCACTTATTCTTCCTCTTCTTCTTCTTTTCCTCTTTTTCATCTTTCCCTTCTTTTTCTTCCTCTTCTTATTCTTCCCTTTCTTCTTCCTCCTCTTCTTTTTTTCCTCTTCTTTTTTATTCCTCTTCTTCTTCTTCCTCTTTTTCTTTTTCATCACCTTCTTCTTTCTATTCTTATTTTTCCTCTTCTTATTCTTCCACTCATTTCTCTTCTTCTTCTTTCTCTTTTTCTTCTCCCAATTCTTCTTCTTCCTCTTCTTCTTCTTCCTCTTCTTTTTCTTCTTTTTCTTCCTCTTCTTTTTCTTCTTCTTCTTCCACTTTGTCTTTCACTTCTTCTTCCACTTCATATTCATCTTCTTATTCTTCCTTTTATTTGTCTTCCTCTTCACCTTTTTCATCTTTTTTTTCTTACTCTTCGAATTATTCCTCTACTTATTATTTCTCTTCTTTTTCTTTCTCTTCTTATTGTTTCTCTTTTTCTTCTTCTTCCTCTTCTTCTTCTTCTTTGTATACTTCTTCTTCCTCTTTTTCTTCTTCTTCTTTCTCTTCTTCTTTTTTTGCTTCTTATTCTTTCTCTTTTTCTTATTCCTATTCTTATTTTTTTGTACTTATTCTTCCTCTTCTTCTTCTTAAACTTCGTCTTATTTTTTCTTCATCTTCAACCTTTTCTTATTCTTCTTCTTCATATTCTTCTCCCTCTTCTTCTTCCTCTACTTCTTCATCCACTTTTTCTTATTCATCTTTTTTCCTTCCTTTTTTGTTAATCATATTCTTCTTTCTCTTCTTCTTCTACCTCTTCTTCTTCTTCTTGCTCTTCTTATTCATTTATTATTTTCTTCTTTTCTTCTTTTCTTCTTTTCTTCTTTTCTTCTTTTTTTTCCTCTTCTTATTTTTCTTCTACTTCTTCTTCCTCTTTTTCTTCTTACACTTTTAATTATTTTATTTCTTATTCATCTTCCTCTTCTTCTTCATCCACTTTTTCTTCTTCCTTTTCTTTTTCTTCCTATTCTACTCCGTCCTCTTCTTCTTTCTCTTCTCCCCCATGCTCTTCTTCTTCTTCTTGCTCTTCATCTTCTTGCTCTTCATCTTCTTCATCTTCTTCTTTTTCATCTTCTTCATCTTCTTCTTTTTCATCTTCTTTTTCTTCCTCTTCTTCTTCTTCCTCTTCTTCTTCATTATATTTTTCTTCTTCTTCATTCTATTTTTCTTCTTCTTCTTTCTCTTTTTCTTCTTATTTTTCTCCATATTTGTCCTCTACTTCTTTTTCATCATCTTCTTCTTCCACTTCTTCTTATTCAACATTAGCTACTTCTGTTTCTTCTTCTTCTCCTTCCTCTTCTTTTTCTTTCTCTTCTTTTTCTTTCTCTTCTTCTTCTTCACCTTCTTTTTATTTTTCTTATTCTTCTTCTTCTTCTTCTTCTTCCTCTTCTTCTTCTTCTTCCTCTTCTTTTTCGTCCTCCTCCTCTTCTTCTTCTTCTTCCACGTCTTCTTTTTTCTCTTATTCTTCTTCCACTTCTTTTTCTTTCTCTTCTTTTTCTTCTTCTTACCCTTCTTCATGTTCCTTTTCTTCTTCTTCCTTTTCTTCTACCACTTTTTCTTCCACTTCTTTTATTTCCACTTCTTTTTCTTCCTCTTCCCCTTCAACTTCTTCCTCTTCTTCATCTTTCTCTTCTTCTTCTTCCAATTTTTATTTATTAACTTCTTCTTCTTCCCCTTCTTCTTCTACCTCTTCTTCTTATTCCCCTTCTTCTTCTTCCCCTTCTTCATTTTCTTTTTGTTCTTCTTCATCTTCTTCCTCCTCCTCTTCTTCTTCTTCTTCTACCTCATTTTCTTCTTCCTCATCTTCTTCTTTTTTTTGTACTTCTCTTCTTTTTCTTCATCTTCTTCTTTTTCTTCTTCTTCCACTTCTTCTTCTTCCACTTCAATTTCTTCATCTTCTTCTTGTTCTTCTTCTTTCTCTTCTTCTTCTTTCTCTTCTTCTTCTTACAATTATTTTTCTTCCTTTTCTTTTTCTTCCTTTTCTTCATTTTCCTCTTCTTCTTCTTCTCCTTGTACTTCTTCTTCCTCTTCCTCTTCTTCTTCTTCTTCACTTCTTCTTTTTCATCTTCATCTTCTTATAATTCTTCTTCTTCCGCTTTTTCTTCTTCCTCTTCTTCTTCTTCCTCTTTTTCTTCTTCCTCTTCTTCTTCTTCCTTTTTTTCTTCTTTCTCTTCTTCTTCGTCCTCTTCTTTTTATTAATCTTCTTCCTCTTCTTCTTCTACTTTTTCTTCCTCTTCTTCTTCTTACTCTTCATCTTTTTTCTCTTCTTCTTCTTCTTCTTCTTCGTCTTCCACTTATCCTTCCTCTTCTTATTTTTATTTATCTTTTTCTTTTTCTTCTTTTTCTTCTTCCACTTCTTCTTCCTCTTCTTCTTCTTCCTCTTCTTATTTTTTATCTTCTTCTTATTCCTCTTCTTCTTCCTCCATTTCTTCTTCTTCTTGTTCCTCTTCTTCATCCTCTTCTCCTTCAACTTCTTCTTCTTCATACTCTTTTTCCTCTTATTATTCTTCTTCTTCCTCTTCTTCTTCTTCATCTCCCTCTTCCTCTTCTTCTTCTTCATCTCCCTCTTCCTCTTCGTTTTCTTCCTCTTCTTCTTGTTCCTCTCCTTCTTCTTCCACTGCTTCTTCTTCAATTTTTACTTCTTCTTCTTCCTCTTCTTGTTCTTCATCTTTTTCTTCTTCATATTCTTCTTCTTCATCTTCTTCCTCTTCTTCCTCTTCTTCCTCTTCTTCTTCTTCTTATTCTTTTTCTTCCTCTTCTTCTTCTTCTTCCTCTACTTCTTACTTTTCATCTTTTTTCTCTTCTTCTACTTCATTTTTTTCTTCTTCCTCTTCTTCATCTTCAACTTCTCCTTCTTCCTCTTCTTCTTTTTCTTCCTCTTCTTCTTATTCCTCTTCTTTTGTTTCCTCTTCTTCATCTTCTTCTTCTGTTTCCTCTTCTTCTTCCTCTTCTTCTTCTTCCTCTTCTTCTTCTTCCACTTCTTCTTTTTCTTTTTTTATTATTTTATTATTATTATTCTTCTTCCACTTCTTATTCTTCCACTTCTTATTCTTCCTCATCTTCTTCTTCTTCCTCTTCTTCTTCTTCCTCTTCTTCCTCTTCTTCTTCCTCTTCTTCTTCCTCTTCTTCTTCTTTCTCTTCTTCTTCTCCCTTTTCTTCTTCATTCTCTCCTTCTTATTCCTCTTCTTCTTCTTCTTCTTCTTCTTTTATAAAGTTGTGTTTTATTAATTATAAACCCTATGTTTTGGTGGAGGAATACCATTTTTACAAGATCTTGTGCTACTATATCTCTTCTTATACTTGCATTTCTTACATCTATTCAATATCAAAATAAATTCTGCAATAATCTGCTTTATTTTCTAGTTGGGAATGTGTTCTCGTACTTCCCCTTTTATGAATCTTTTCTATTATACTTTAATTCAGTTTGAGGATTGTTCATTTTGCTTCTTAACTAGGCTGCATTCTTCATGATTAGAAGTAGTTGATAGCTTCTATAAAAAGGCTCAATTCTTTATTCCTTCATATTATCCCACCTTATTTCTTTTTCTTTTACTCATTGATTGTCTATTGAAGCTGTTTGATTTTTTGTGGTTGTTATTTCCTTTTTATGCTTGATTTACATCCTTCTTTATTTCTTCCTTCTACCTTTAAATTCATCTTGTATATCCTTCAAATAAACTTCTATTAACAAGTTCTCTCAATCTTTGTCTTTCCTTCTTCTTCTTTGTTATGTATGGCATGCTACATTACTTTACCATCTTCTCTATCCTTTCCATTGGCATATTTAAACAAGAAAGAAAGAAAAAAAATCAAGAGTTTTTGCCCTTTTCTATTTTTAGCTAGTAAAACCCATTTTTACAAATAAAACCATATAAAGAAAATGCAAGAAAAAATGTATCTTCCCTCTAATAGTTTTTACTCTTCTCTTTTCATGCTGCTTTAATAGACCTTACTTTTACCTAAAGAATTCTACCAATCCAAAGCATACACATATGCATAAAATGAAACCACTGTTTACCTCTATTTCTATGAAGATAGATTCCCCCCTTACTATTTACGAATCTAATGTACCTATATACCACTTCCATCCTCTATGTGTGCTCCTCATTTTTTGTTTTATATTTCCTAATGTGGGAAATTTTTTTATTGCCCAGCCTTATAATACCTCTATATTTATTCGAGATATTCTGCTTCTCATAGTCTTGATCTCCTCTTATTCTTCCCTCTCATACTAGTTTATCGCCAAGCACATTTGTCTATATATATATATATATGCCTTATGGTGTTATTGGTTAATTCAACTAACTGAATATTTTCTTGAATTTCGTCCTCATATCTCCACATTGTTAGCTTTTTGATCACAAAATCTACCATTATTTTAGAATCTATCTGAATATCTATATCTTTTATCCATTTTGCCTCACATATACACAATCCATCTCTTAATGTTAATATTTTTGCGTGAAGAGCCGATGATGCTTTTATATTTCTTTGTGAAAGCTAGGAGTAGCTTTCCTCCTGATTTTATTATGGCTCCACCTTTTCTAGGGGCTCTTATATATCTATCAAAACTATCATCTATGTTTAGGGCCAAGCTTCATTCGGAGGTTTTTCCCAATTTATGCTTACTATTTTGAATTGTTTTAGATGTCTCACTTTTAGTTTTTAAAATCTTTGTGTGTCCATTTGTAATTCCATTCTCTGGATTTTTACAGGGCTCGATTCTGAGATTTTCTTTGTCTCTTCATTTATGTCTTTCCATATGTCTTCAATTATCATATCCTGGCCCTCAAACATGATTTTATTTCTAGCTTTCTAGATGCACCAGATAGAAAATCATAAAAATATTATTTTTAATCTATTTTTTAGAGTTGTTTTAGGTATACAAATTGCTCTATTTTTGAAGTCTAATTTTAAGAGGGAGATATTTATATTTTATTTACATTTATATTTCTAATCTTTTCCAAATTATTATTGCAGCTCTACCTTGTGATAGAAGATGATCTAAGGTTTCTATCTCGTTTAATCAACGTTCACATCTAGAAGCTAACTGTAAACCTTTTTCTTTACATTAGAATCTAGTGGAATGATATTTGATAGAACTTTCCACATGAAAGTTTTGATTTTTTGGGGATTCTCATTATCCCAAGCCCATTTAAACAATGTTTGGGCTTCTTTCTTTTTCCTTATTACATTTTTAACTAATTTGAGAGAGAATGTGCCATCTGGATGTAGCATCCATTTCCATCATTTCTTGCTAAGTTTAGGATGTTTTTCCATCAATGTTCTTTGTTTGAGCATTTGGACCCAAACTTGTGATTTCATGCTTTTATTCTTTTTTTATTGGTATTATCTTTTATGCAATATTTTGCCCTCATAAATTCAGCCCATATGCTATCATTTACTTTTAGCTTCCACCATCTTTTACTTTCCCATGTCTTGGCTAATTCATGTAAGTTAAAGAAGCCCAATCCTACTTTTAGAATATATAGGAGAACATAAGTCCTTCCATTTTTTCCAGTGCATTTTATATTTTCCATCTTTTTTACCCGACAAAAAGTTTGCCAATTATTTTTTTATGTAATTTATGAACATTTTTGGGGGCAGAATAATCATTAAGTTGTGTATTAAAGTAAACATGAGTTATTAATGATATTCTCACTCACATACTTAGCATTTTCTCCTTCAATTCTATATTTTTGTTTTTTAATTTGTCTATTAAGAAATCTAAATATTCTATCTTTAGCCTACCTTCATAGACTGGACAGCCCAAATAATTTATTTCTCCTTTTTTTATGAGAGAATTCTTTTATATTTTTAATTCTTTGATTCAAAGCTGTGAATGCTTTAGAAGCTACCATATATTGACATTTTCTTTTGTTCAGCTTCTGACATGTTTTCTTTTCCAAGTAAATTAGTATTTTCATAAGATTATGTAATGATCTACCACTTTCATTGGTAAAGATCATTACATCATCTGCATATGCTAAGCAACCGACTAGTGGGGTATTTTTTTATCCTACCCTTTTTCATTTTATCTTTAAGATTCAAAATTAAGAGCTCTAAATAAATGTTAAAAAGCGAGGGTGATAGAGGGTCTACTTGCCTCAGCCCTTTAGCAGGTTTAACCTCCCCTCCTAGTTTTCTGTTTATGAGTATTCTTACCCATGTAGTCGATATGCATATGCATATCAAATCAATCCAGGTCTCAGAGAATCTTTTTTTTCTCATAGTGAAACAAATAATATTCCATTCTACTCTATCAAAAGCCTTAGACAATTCTAATTTTATCAGCACATTATGCCCTCCTATTTTTGTTCCTAATTCTCTAATCATTTTTTTGGCCAAGCATATATTTTCCATTATTAATCTATTTTTCATGAATCATGTATGTTATTTTGAAATAATTTTAGAAAGAATGTGAGGAAATCTATATTGCAAAATCTTGGCTAAGATATTATAAAATTTGCATATGATGATAGGCTTATAATCCTCCCCTTTCTGGGGAATTCTCCATTTTTGGAATGAGGACCATATAATAACTTCCCCATTCTTACCTATATCTGCACCAAAAAAATATACAAAGTATAGCTTTTCTTATGTCTTCTTTTATTATTTCCCAACATACTTGGAAAAATCCATTATTCTATCTGTCTGGTCCTACTACCTTATCTTTGTTCATGTTGAATACTACTATTTTTATTTATTCATCTTCTAATAAATTTCATTAGCATTTTATTATCTTCAATTGTAATTTTATTTTCTATATTTTGTATGAGAATATTTTTTTATGTTTGCTTTTTCCACGCAATTGATTTTCAAAAAAATTTACAAAATGTTTTTGTATATCTATTTCTTTATCAACATATTCTCCTTTATCATTTTTTATGCCTTTTATTCTATGTTTTTGGTTTTTCAACTTCATTATCCTTTAAAAAAATTGTATTTTTAACTAATTCTTTAAGCCATTTTATTTTAGATTTTTGTTTCCAAAATATTTCTTCCATTAAAAGTTTAATCAAAATTCTGCTTGTACCATGCTAAGGGCACTTCTTCTATTTTCATTTTGATCTTCTTCAAATTCTAATTCTCTTTTTACCTCCCTTTCCTCTGCTTCTTTTATATTTCAATTTATATCTCTAGATATCGCTTTGTTCCATCTTTTTAATTCAGCTTTTAATCTTTTCAGCTTTAGATTTAAGAAATGTATAAAGATTTTCTATTGCTTCTTTATTCCAAGATTCTTTTACTATATCAAGTCATGGTATAAACGCCATGTATTTTGAAATTTAAAAGTACTTCCTATGAATTTTCTATTTTTTATTGTAATTAGTAGCGGGTTATTATCTAAACAGGTTCTATTTAGGTGTTTCAGCTCTGTCAAACCAAATTCTTCCAGCCAATTAAAATTAAATAGCACTCTATCTAACCTTGCCCATATAGTGCCCTTATTCTTCCAGTTATTACACCATGTGAATTGGGAGCCTAAGAAGTTAGCCTCCATTAGATTAGTTTTGTATATATTTTCATTAAAATGAAGGTTAGCCCTCGCATTTGGAGGTCTTCCTCCTTTATTTTCTTTAGCATATCTTAATACATTAAAATCCCCCCCTATTATCATTTGCTACTATTTTCTCCATTTCCTCCCAAAGCTCTTTTCTTTCTTCTTTTGTATATTTAGGATATACTTCAATTAATATTTCATTTTCTTTTTTGCTTAAGTTGAAATTTATTAATTATTTTGTATATTTTAAAATATTTATATGTAGCATACTCATCCATATCATCCATAGCTTTCCATTATTATTAGCAAAGGCATTTTCAAACCCTAACATTTTTTTATATCATCCTAATTGATCTTTCTCCACCATTGGTTCAGCCAATATTATTAAAGGTGTTTTATGTATATAAATCAATTTTTTAGTCTATTTCTTGAGGGTAGATTTGCAAATCCTTTTTATATTATAGTATATATAATTATACATTATTAGCATATTTGGTTTGCGCTCAAGTAGTGCAGTTAGAATCCAACCCCGAACTTCCCCCTCTTCCCTCACCTTTTCCCCCTCCGACTTCTTCTTTCAATTTCCTTCCTAATTGTATTGTCATGAGTCTCTTCTTCTTCTCCTTCTTCCACTTCCATTTCCTTCCTAATTTTATTATCATGGTTCTCTTCTTCTTCTCCTTCTTGCACTTCTTCTTCTTCCACTTATTTTTCTTCCTCTTCTTCTTCTTCTTGTACTTCCTCTTCTTATTTTTCGTATACTTTTTCTTTCATTTTTCCTTCTTCCTCTTCTTCTTCTGCCACTTCTTCTTCTTTCTCATCATCTTCTTCCTCATCTTCTTCTTCCTTTTTTTCTTCTTTCTCTTGTTCTTCTTCCTCTTCTTCTTATACTTCTTCTTCTACCTGATTTTTTACCTCTTCTTCATCTTCTTCCACTCTTTTTTTTCCATTTCTTATTCTTCCTTTTCTTTTTATTCTACTTCTTCTTATTCCACTTCTCCGTCTTCATCTTGTTCTTTTTCCACTTCTTCTACTACCTCTTCTTCTTTTTCCTTTTCTTCTTTTTCCTCTTCTTCTTATTCTTCCACTTCTTCTGCTTCCACTTCTTCTTCTTCCTCTTTTTCTTCTTCCTCCTTTTCTCTTTCTTCTTCTTCTTTTTCATCTTTCACTTCTCCTTTTTCATCATCAATTTCTTCTTCCTCTTCTTATTCTTTCTCTTCTTCTTCTTCTTCTTCTTCTTTTCCACTTCTTCTTTTTACTCTTCTTCTTATTCCATTCCTTATTCTTCCACTTCTTTTTCTTCCTCTTCTTCATTTTTCTCTTCTTCTTCTTCCTCTTCTTCTTCTTCTTTTTATTATTATTATACTTCTTCTTCTTCTTCTTCCTCTTCTTCCTTTTCTTCTGCTTCTTCCTCTTCTTCCTCTTCTTCCTCTTCTTCCTCTTCTTCCTCTTCTTCCTCTTCTTCCTCTTCTTCCTCTTCTTCCTCTTCTTCCTCTTCTTCCTCTTCTTCCTCTTCTTCCTCTTCTTCCTCTTCTTCCTCTTCTTCCTCTTCTTCCTCTTCTTCCTCTTCTTCCTCTTCTTCCTTTTCTTCTTCTTCCACTTCTTCTTATTCCTCTTATTCTTACACTTCTTTGTCTTTCTCTTGTTCTTCTATCTATTCTAAATCTTTCTCTTCTTCTTCTTCTTCTTCCTCTACTTCTTATTGCTCTTCTTCTTCTTCCTCTTAATTTTCCTCTTTTTCTTCCTCTTTTTCATCCTCTTTTACTTCCTCTTTTTATTACTCTTATTATTCTTTCTCTTCTTCTTTTTCCTATTTTTCTTATTATTCTTATTTTTTATCTTCTTCTTCTTCTTCCTATTATTCTTCTTTCTCTTCTTACTCTTTTATTTCTTCAACTTCCAAATTCTTTTTCATCCTCTTCTTCTACTTCTTATTCTTCTTTCTTCCTACTCTTCTTCTTCTTCCTCTTCTTCTTCCTCCTCTTCTTCTTCTTCATATTTTTAAACATCTTATTCTTCTTAGATCTATTCTTCTTCTTCAAATTATTTTTCTTTATATTTTTCTTCTTCCTCATCTTCTTCATTCTATACTTCTTCTTCCTCATCTTCTTCATTCTGTACTTCTTCTTCCTCCTCTTCTTCTTCAACTTGTTCTTCTTCCTATTCTTCTTTTTTCTATTTTTATTCTTCTTCTACTTCTTCTTCCTCTTCTACTTCTTCCTCTTCTTCTTCTTCGTCTTCTTCTTCTTCCTATTCTTGTTCTCCACTTACTTTTCTCACTCTTTCTTCTTCTGTTACTTCTTCCACTTCTTCTTCTTCTTCTTTATCTTCTTCCACTTCTTCTTCATCTTCTTCCACTCTTCTTCATCTTATTTTAATTATTCCACTTCTTCTTCCTCTTCTTTCTCTTCTTCCTCTTCCTGTTCATCTACTACTTCTTCTTCTTCTAGTTCTTCTTCTTCCTCTTCTTCTTCTTCACCTTTTTCTTCTTCCTCTTATTCTTCGTCCTTTTATTCTTCTACCTCTTTAATTTTTTTTATTTCTTCTTCTTCCACTTATAATTCTTCCTCTTCTTTTTCTTCCTCTTCTTCTTCTTCCTCTTATTCTTCTTTATTCTCTTCTAATTCTTACTCTTCTTCTTCCACTTCTTCTTCGAACTCTTCTTCTTTTAACTCTTCTTCTTCCTATTCTTTTTATTCCACTTCTTCTTCATCCACTGATTCTTTTTACCATTCTTCTTATTCCTCATTTTCTTTTTCTTCGTATTCTTCCTCTTCTTTCTTTATCTTATTCTTCTTTCTATTCTTCTTCTTCTTCTTCCTCTTCTTTTTCTTCCCCTTCTTCTCCTTTCTCTTCTTCTTATTTCTCTTCTTCTTCTTTCTCTTCATGTTCTTTCTCTTCTTTTTCTTTCTCTTGTTTTTCTTCCTCTTCCTATTCTTTCTCTTCTTCCTCTTCTTCATATTCTTCCTCATCTTATTCTTCAACTTATTTTTCATCCACTTCTTTTTATTCAACTTCTACTTCTTCCTCTACTTATTATTCATCTTCTTCTTGTTTTAATTTTTTTTCTTCCTCTTCTTCTTCTACCCATTCTTCTTCTTCCTTTTCTTCCTCCTCCTCTTCTTCTTCTTCTTTATTTTCTTGCTCTTCTTCTTCTTCTTACTCTTCTTCATCTTCCTCTTCTTCTTTTTTCTCTTATACTTCTTCCTCTTCTTCATCTTCCTCTTCTTTTTCTTCCAAATCTTCTTCTACTACTCTTTTTCTTCTTCTTATTCTTCCCTCTTGGTCCTCTTCTTTTTCTTCCAATTTTTCTTCTTCATCTATTTCTTTATCCTTTTATTCATCTACATCATCTCCTTCCACTTTTCTTATTCTTCTTCATATTATTCCTTTTCTTATTCTTCCTCTTCTTCTTGTTACTCTTCTTCTTTTTTCACTTCTTCTTCCTCTACATCTTTTTTTATCTTCTTCTTCCTCCACTTCTTATCCTATTCTTCTTCTTCCTATTTTTCTTTAACTTTTTCTTCTTCATCATCTTCTTCTACTTCCTCTTCTTCTTATTATTCCATTTCTTCTTCTTCCTCTTTTTCTTCTTCTACTTATTTTTTTTCCAATTTTTCTACTTCATGTTCTTCTTCTTCCTATTGTTATTATTCCTCTTCTTCAAATTCTTCTTTTTTTCATCCACTTCTTCTTTTTTGACTTTTTATTTTTTTGCTTCTTCTTCT
>JAREIK010000506.1:133001-138001 GCA_029783825.1 Sapria himalayana
CTACATCTTCTTCTTCCACTTCTTCTTCTTCTTCTTCCCCTTCTTCTTCTTTTTCTCCTTCTTTCTCTTCATCTTATTTATATTCTTCTTCTTCCTCTTCTTATTATTCCACTTCTTTATCTTCTTCTTCTTATTCTTTCTCTTCTTCTACTTCCTCTTCTTGTTTTTCCACTTTTTCTTCTTAATCCTCTTCTTAATCTTCCTATTCATATTCTTCATCTTCTTCTTCTTTCTTTTTTTTCTTCGTCATATTCTTATTCTTCCTCTTCATCTTCCTATTCTTTTTTTCTTCTTTTTCTACCTCTTCTTTTTTTTCATCTTCTCTTTATTCCTTTCTACCACTTAGTTTTCTTCATCTTCGAATTCTTCTTTCTCTTCTACTACTACTTCTTCTTCTTCTTTCTCTACTTCTTCTACCTCTTCTTCTTCTTCCCAATGTTATTCTTCCTCTTCATCTTCTTTCTATTTTTCTTCTTTAACTTCTACTTCTTCTTCTACTTCTTCTTCCCTTTTACTTCTTCCACTTCTTCTTCTTCTTTTTATTATACCTCTTCTTCTCCTTACTTTTCGTCTTCTTCCTCTAATTCTTTTTGAACTTCTTCATCATCTGGTTCTTATTCTTTAACTTCTTCTTCTTTCCCTTCTTTTTCTTCCTCTCATTCTTCTTCCTCTTCTTCTTCTTCCTCTTCTTCTTCTTCCTCTTCTTCTTTTACACTTCTTCTTCCTCTTCTTCTTTTATACTTCTTCTTCCTCTTCTTCTTAGTCTTCATATTTTTCTTCAACTCCTTTTTCTTCTTATTCTTCTTCTTCCTCATCTACTTCTTCCTCATAATTGTTTTCTTCTTTTTCTTTTTCCTCTACTTCTCCATCCTTCTCTTATTCTTCCTTTTTTTTCTTCTTCCACTTATTCTTTTTCCTCTTTTCTTCATTTTCTTCATATTCATCTTCTTCCTCCTCCTCCTCCTCTTCTTCTTCTTCTTTCTCTTCTTTTTCATCTTATTCTTATTCTTCATCTTCTTCTTCCTTTTATTCTTCTTCCTCTTCTTTTTCTGCCACTTCTTCTTCTTATTTTTCTACTTTTTCAACCTTTTCTACTTCCCCTCATTCTATTTCCACTTCTTCTTTCTGTTTTTCTTCTTCCAATTCAACTTTTTCATCTACTACTTCTTCCCCTTCTAATTTTTTTTGCTTCTTCTTCCTCCTCTTCATCTTCATCCTATTCTTTTTCTTCCTCTTCTACTTTTTCCTCGTCATCTTATTTTTCTTTCTCTTCATCTTTTTCCTCTTCTTCTTCATCCTTTTCTTATTCTCCGTCCTCTTCTTTTCCACTTTTTCTTCTTTCACTTCTTTTTCTTCCACTACTTATTCTACGATTTCTTCTTATTTCTCCTCTTCCTCTTCCTCTTCTTCTTATTACTATTCTTCTTGTCATCATATTCTTCTTCCTCTTGTTTTTCTTCGTTTTCTTATTATTCATCTTTGACTTTGTTCTATTCTTCTTCTTCCAAATCTTCTTCTTTCTCTACTTCTTCATCGTCTTCTTATTTTTCCTTTTCTTCATCTATCTCTTCTTCTTCTTCCTCTTATTCTTTTTCATATTCCTCTTCTTCTTTCCCTTCTTCTTATTCCACTTCTTCTTTTTCGACTTCTTCTTATTCCTCTTCTTCTTCTTCCCCTTCTTCATTTTTCTCTTCTTCTTATTCCTCTTCTTCTTCTTCCTCTTCTTATTCTTTCTCTTCTTCTTTTTCGTCTTCTGCTTCTTCATCTTTTTCCTCTTCCTCTTCTTTTTCTTTTTACTCTTCATTTTTTTACAATTCTTCCTATTCTGCTTCTTCTTCTTCCTCTTCTTCTTCTTCCTCTTCTTCTTCTTCCTCTTCTTCTTCTTCCTCTTCTTCTTATTCCTCTTCTTCTTCCTCTTCTTCTTCTTCTTCCTCTTCTTCTTCTTCCTCTTATTCTTCTTCCTCTTCTTCTTCTTCTTCTTCTTCTTCTTCCTCTTCTTATTTTTCCTATTCTTCTTCTTCCTCTTCTTCTTCTTCCTCTACTTTTTTTTCCTCTACTTCTTCTTTCACTTTTTCTTCTTCCACTTCTTTTTCTCTCACTTCTTCTTCTTCCACTTCTTATTGTTATCTTCTTCATCTTGCTCTTTTTCTTCTTCCACTTCTTTTGTTTCTTCTTCTTTTTCTTGCACTTCTTCTTCATCTACTTCCTTTTTTAGTTGTTTTTTTACTCAACTTCTTTTTCATTTCTTCTTCTTCCTCTTCTTCTTGTTTTTCATTTTTTTACTATTCTTCTTTTCTTATTCTTTTTCTTACTCATCTTCTTTTTCCTTTTTTTAGCTTCCTTTACTTCTACTTTAAATTCTTTTCTTCTTCTTCCACTTCTTCTTCTTCCACTTATTCTACTTTTTCGTACTACTTCCTCGTTTTACTCTTCTTCTTCTTCCGCTTCTTCTTCTTCAACTTCATCTTCTTACTCTTCTTCTTCTTCATGTTCCTCTTATTTTTCTTCCAATTCTTCTTCTTCCTGATTTTCTTCTGTCTCTTCTTTTTTTTCCTCTTCTTCTTATTCTGCCTCTTCTTCTTCCTATTTTTCTTCTTCCTCTACTTCTTCTTCCTCTTCTTATTCTTCCACTTTTTCTTCTGCCTCTTCTTCTTCTTCCTCTTCTTCTTCCTCTTCTTCTTCCTATTCTTCTTTTTTTCCTTCTACTTATTTCTCTTCTTCTATTTATTATTATTCTTCTTCCTATTCTTCTTATTCCTTGTATTTTTCCTCTTTTTCTTCTTCAACTTTTTCTTCTTCTTCAACTTTTTCTTCTTCTTCAAACTTTTTCTTCTTCTACTCCTTCTTTTTCCTCTTCTTCTTCCTTTTTTTCTACCTCATCTTCTTCCTCCTTTTTTCTACCTCGTCTTCTTCTTCATTTTTTCTACCTCTTCTTCTTCTTCCTCTTCTTCTTACTCTTTTTAATCTCCATCTTCTTTTTCTTCCTTTTCTTATTCTACCTCTTTTTCTTCTTTTTCTTATTCTACCTCTTTTTCTTCTTCTTCTTCTTCTTCTTCGTTCTTTTCTTCTTCTTTCTTTTCTTCTTCCTCCTCATCTTCTTCTTTCTATTCTTATTCTTCCTCTTATTCTTTTTCTTTTCTTCTTTTTCTGATTCTTCTTCTTCCGCTTCTTCTTTGTTCTTTTCTTCTTATACTTCACCTACTTCTTCTTCATCTCCATCTACTTTTTCTTCATCTTCTTCTTCTTTCGCTTCTTCTTCTTCCACTTCTTCATCTTCCTCTTCTTTTTCTTCCTCTTCTTTTTCTCCTATTCTTCTTCTTCATCTTCTTCTTATTACTCTTCTTCTTATTCATATTCTTTTTTCACCCATATCTTTTTCTTGCTTTCTTCTTCTTCCTCTCTTTCTTCTTCAACTTCTCCTTCTTCCACTTCTTTTTCTTCTTCTTCTTCCTCTTCATTTTTTCATATTCTTATTCCTCTTCATTTTTTTCATATTCTTCTTCCTCTTTTTCTTCTTCCCAGTCTTTTTTTCATCATCTTCTTCTTTATCTTCTTTTTCCTCCTCCACTTTTTATTCTTCTTCTTCCTATTCTTTTTGTACATTTTCTTTTTCCTTTTCTTCTGCTTCTTCCTATTCTTCTTCCACTTTTTCTTTTTATATGTCCACTTCTTATTCTGCTTCTTTTTCCTCCTATTCTTTTTCTTCCTTTTCTTCTTTTGCCTCTTCTTTTTCTTCATCTTCTTCTACTTTCACTTATTTTTTCTCTACTTTTTCTTCCACTTTTTATTCATCCTCTTCTATTTCTTCCTTTTCTTTTTTTCCATCTTCTTCTTTTTCTTCCTGCTCCTCTTCTTTCTTTTCTCCTTTTCTTCATCTTCTCCTTCTTCCTATTTTATTTTATCTTTTTTTTATTTTTCCTCATCTTATTCTTCTTCTTTCTCCACTTTTTCTTCCTCTTCTTCAACTTTACCTTTTTCTCTTCATATTTTTCCTTCTTCCTCTTATTCATCATTCACTTCTTTAAATCCTCTTCTTTTTACTCTACTTCTTCTTCCTATTCTTCATTCTCTTCTCATTCTTCTTCTTCTTCTTCTTCTTCCTCTTCTTCTTATTCTGATTATTCTTCTTCATCTTTCACTTCTTCTTTTCCACTTCTTTTTCTTCCACTTCTTCTTTTCCACTTCTTTTTCTTCCACTTCTTTTTCTTCCACTTCTTTTTCTTCCTCTTCTTCTTCTTCCTCTTCTACCTATTATTCTTTTTCTTCTTCCTCTTCTTCTTTTTCATCATCATCTTCTTCTTTTTCTTTTTTTTCCTCTTCTTCTTCTTCTTCCATTTCTTCTTCTTCCTTTTCTCCTTATTACACTTATTATTATTTCTTTTTTATTCTTTTACTTCTATATATTTTTCTACTTCTTCTTCCACATCTTCCTCTTCCTTTCTTCTTCTTTATCTTTTTTTATATTACTATACTTCTTATTCCTATTCTTCTTATTTTGCTTCTTCTTCTTCCTCTTCTTAGTCTTTTACTTCTTATTCTTCCACTTCTCTTTCTTCCTCTTCTTCTTTTATATCTCCTTCTTCTTCTTCTTCTAATTCTTCTTTTTCATCTTCTTCTTCTTTATCTTCTTCTACCTCCTCTTCTTCTTGTTAATAGTTTACTTCCTATTATTTTTCTTACTTTTCTTCTTCCTTTTCTTCTTCAACTTCTTCTTTTTTCTATTTTCTGTTCTTATTCCACTTCTTTTTCTTCATCTACTTCTTCTTCCTTTTCTTATTCTTTCTCTTCTTCTTCTTCTTCTTCCTCTTCTTCTTCTTCCTCTACTTTTTCATTTATTTTTCCTTCTTCAACTTTTTCTTCTTCAACTTTTCTTACTTTCTTTTCTTTTTTTCTTCTTTATTTTTTCCTCTTCTTTTTTTTCCTCTTCTTCTTTTTCGTCCGTATCTTCTTTCTATTTTTCTTTTCTTCCTCCTTTATTTTTATGTTTTTTTCTTTTTCAT